>DS995792.1:64102-104351 GCA_000151175.1 Trichophyton equinum CBS 127.97 | reverse complement strand
ATTCCTGGGAGTTGATCTGGAGCGTGGGAGTCTTGCGGAGGCGTGTTTGGCGGGTGCCCGCTGCCATTGCCGGGCCCGAGAGGGTCCATGGTCGAGTCTCTCCTATATCACAGTCATCTGTTGGGCCGGTGGTCGTGAGATGTCGATGTCGATGTCGATGTCGATGTCGATGTTGATGTTGTGGATGTTGTTGGATGTTGCGGTGTTGATGTTGTTGATGTTGTTGATGTGCGATGGCGATGGCGAAGCTGACGTAGACAAAGAGCGGCAGGCGGACAGCCACGCAGACAGTACTATTCGTCAATATATTATTCTATCAAGACTTGAACAAGACGGCGATGTGATGTTTTGTTGATGTTGATGTTGATGTTGATGTTGATAGTGTAGTAGAGTAGTGAGTAGTGAAAAGTGCAGGGAAAAAGCTAAACACGACAAGGCCAGAGGCTCGATACAGCAAAGACTAGAGACAGAGACAGACGAAGACTAGGAATCAAAAGACAAGCAGACCCAAGACAAGCAGATCCACCGCGGGTTCCTGAAACCCTTCGTCAACCTGTCTTACTCCCATCCCATCCCATTATTCTCTCGCAGGCGGCCCTTCATGACGTCGCCACTGGGCCTCGCAAGCCTACCATCATTCATCATTCCCTTCCCATCCCCCCCTTGCGTGGAAATTAAGTGATACATCCCAGCCCGTCTGCGTCTTAGTCACAGCAAGCCGGCCGCCTCCAAGGCAGGCCAGCCAGCAGGCAGGCAAGAAACAGCTGCCTTGCCTTGCCTCTGCCCGCCCGCCCGCCGATCGCCCATCGCCCAGCCAGCCAACCGTCCGCCCCCTTTTCCATCGTAAGAGATTTCAAGCCAAGCGATCGTCTAGTCGACTTTTGGGGGGAGCGCACAGAAGCAAATCATAAATAATAATTAAGAAAAGCGTAAAAGCTAGGTCTCGACGGCCCTCGCCTTCAGACCGAGCAGGCGGTCCCCGTCGAGGGCGAGCAGCCAGTACTCGACGCGAGACTGGTCGTGCTGCACTCTGTAGACTCGCACTTCTGCTGTAGACGACGAGGACGAGGATGAGGACGAGGAAGAGGACGAGCAGGTGGCCTTCACTGCCTCGAGGACTGACGTGTACTGGCCGCGGCGGTCGAACTGGGCTGGCGAGAGGACGCTCACCTGGACTTCCTTGGGCGCGGTGGAGCCGTGGACGAGCTGTGGGAACTCATCTACGTGGAATTAATTAGAAACTTCAATAGACAGCAGTAGAGAGACTTAGGGATAGGGATAGGATACCCTCTGAGGGGAAGTGGTCGAGCGCGAGGACGACGGGCTCAAAGGGCTCGTCGGTCTCGGAGGAGTAGACGGCGTCGACGCGCAGGCTGGGAGGGACTCGCTGCTCGTCGACGTCCAGCGTCTTGCTCGCGATGAAGCCCGAGTCTTCGTTCTTCTTCTTGTCGGTCTTGTCGGTGGCTGAGGCTGCGGTGTCGTCGAGGCCCTGGTTGGCCTTTTCGAGGAACGCGGCGTAGGCTGAGTCGGACGACATTCTTCGACGTTGACACTGATGCTGATGCCGATACTGATACTGTTGATAGTGATGGTGATGGTGATGGTGATGGTGATGCTGATGCTGGAGAAGTTGATTCCGCAGAGAGAGAGACGAGAGACGTCCAGCCCTTATGACGCAAGCCCGGCTCGCTCGCATGGTGTTGTTGGTGGCGAGTTGTTAGAGCACACTACGACTTGTACACTACTTATACTTATACTACGACATATAGTTATAGTATCATGGAGGAACATTTATTTATTATCATGTCATGGCTAGAGTTACGAAGACGAAGCAAGATCCTTCTTGAGAGTGCCCAGGAACGCCCGCTTCTCGGCTGGCGTCTGGTAGGCTCCGTGGCCGAACTTGGAGGAGGTGTCGATCCATTTGAGGTCGACCTTCTCGGTGGCCTTGCGGGAGACCTGCGGCCACAGGGTCTTGCGCAGAGTGACCACGCGCTTGCGGACGCCGGGGATCGAGCCCTTGAGCATCACGTAGTCGTTCTTGACCTCGCCGTAGCGGACGAAGCCGCCCATCCTGGATGATGTTAGTATATATATATATATATATAAGGATTGGTAGAGATAGGGATTGTAGAGGTAGACGTACGGGGTGATTCTCTTCTTGGAGACGTCAAAGTCGGTCGAGGCATTGCCCTCGTCGTCGGCCTTGCCAATGCGGTAGATCTTGTGGTTGGCAGAGGTGCGGTGGTGGTATCCGTCCTGACCGGCACGGGCAACGGTCCACTGCACATGCGATGGATGCCAGGCGCCGATACAGGCAACCTTTCGCAGACCCTTGTGCGTCTTGCGAGGCAGCTTCTTCGTGCCCCATCGAGAGGTCACGCCGCTGAATCCGTGGCCCTTGGTGACGGCAATAACATCCACTACCTCGTCCTTCTCAAACACGCTGTCGACATCGATCGGCTTCTCAAACAGCCCGTGTGCAAACTCGACCTTGTCAGCAACGCTGCCGCCGTTGACCTGGATCTCCATCAGATGGGCCTTCTTCTGCTTGAGCGGGGTCTTGCGGATCTGGGTGTGGGCGAGCAGGCGCACGACGGTGCAGTAGTTCTTGATGCGCTCGAGCTCGCGGGTGGTCGTGGCCGCGTCGGCGTGGGTTTTGGCGTAGCGGGTAAAGGCCTTCTTCTTGCTCTTGTACCAGTTCTTGTAGAAGCGGCGCTTGACCTCGTCAGACAGGTGGTCCGCCCACACCGTCGTCAGCGAGCGGAGCCCGCGGGGGGTCTCGATGTAGCCCACAATGCCAACAGCAATCATCTATCTCAGTCAATCACTTGCACTTTTAACATTTATTGTGATGGCAACCTACTGGTGGGGTCTCGACAATGGTAACAGCCTCGACAATCTCCTTGCGGTGCATCTTGGCTCCGGGACGCTCGAGGTCTCGCACGATCGTGGTCATGCCGGCTTTGTAGCCCATCGTGGCAGTGAGGTGGACGGGCTTCTTGGGGTCATCTTTGGGGAAGCTTCTCTCAGTCAGCCTGTGTCTTCAAATCACATAATAATATAAATCCTACCTCTTGACCTTTCCACGGTGTCTGGCAGCGCGCTTTCGCGGCAGGTAGGCAAGAGAGCCTGTCTCATCGTCAGTCTCGTCGTCTTCTACTCCCAACTCCTCTCTCTCTCTTCACTGTCTCGACGTCGAGGTCTTCTTACCGTGCCTCGGGGCTTCGTATTTTCGGTGACTCCTGCAGCGCCATGGTCAGCTCCCAGTTCACTCAATTGCGGTCTCCTGCCTGCTCGACAGTCCTCTCTTGCACTCACATCTTGACCCTCTGTCAACCCTTGGGATGTCCTGCGTCGTTGATTGTCCGTCGGGAAATTCGCAGCGAGGTTGAAAGTTCTTCTTTTTCTTCGACTTTCGACTTTCTCGCTTAGTCTTTTTTCGGTTTCGCCTTTTTTTTTTTTTTGTGCGCTTGCCGAGTTTGTGTGATTAGTAAGGGAAAGTCACATGAGGTCACGTGGAGGAACATCAACCTAAGAAGGGAAGAAGAGAAGAAGAAGAGAAGATGATGATATTAAGAAGAAGAAGAAGAAGATGATGATGATATTAAGATGGTGGTGATGATGATGGTGAAGATGATAGTGATGAAGATGAACTGATAGAGTAGGATTGAGAAGAGGTGAGACGGTATTGCGCTCACTACTCAGTCGACTACATTACTTCCTTCTGCTATTACTTCTGAGATGAAAACCATAGACGTGTTTACTCCTGCTTGATGCCCTCTAAGATGGACGATAGTAAGTGTAGACGGATTGCCGGACTGTCTAGAGATCTATCTAGTATCTGATTCTCACTCTACTTGTAGCTGGCGTTCGATCTCGCGGTACTTAACTACTCCGTACCGAGCCTGCCATAGTCTACCCAGAATGGAGTATCTCAAACAGGATCCCCAGTTAGTCCAGACAGCCAGCGCCCAGCAAGCCATAGATGAAACACAGCTTTGACCAAGGCGATCCGATTCCACAGAACTCCCTCGATGTTTACTAAGTAGTACGGAGTTAGATTAGACATGTCCAACCGGGTACCAATCCATGCTCAAGCATACAACTGTAGTAAACAAATAGTCCACCGCAGCCTGCCTTACGGAGTGAACTGGACCCTGCATGCTTTAAGCCCGTGGCGTGAGAGCTCGCCTAACCCTTCCCTGACCAGATGAGTTCTCAACCTGAACTCCCGCTGGCCCGGGGTTCCGATGGGGAACTGGCCATACCAAAAGTGTCATACTTAACAGTCAGTAGTCGTAGATAGTGCTTCTAGAGCAGTTATATCGGCCCAGTTTAAGCACCGGGGAACGTCTTTTGAGCGGTTATAACGTCGACCTTCTTAAGGACAGGGATCTCGGCTCGAGTGAGTGATGGGCCCCCCCCCGGGTGCCTTTTACCACCACCGTCTGCATCCAATCACCAAGTCGGGCTTGCTCACAAATCATAGTGACGACGTCGTGACTTGTGGCTGGCAGCAGGTGAGATTAATAATGTGCATAACTTGTTCATCTCCCAACAGAGTCGTATGCAGCCTCACCTTGTCCAAGGCCATGTCACGCTGCTGGGTAAAGCTCCTTTCCCAAGCGGCCACTAGACATGGGCTCTCCAGCAGAGGATGGATCGACGCTAGACCAGACAGACAAATCGACTGCCAGGCGGACACACAGACAGACTGATAATCGTATCTAATGTGCTACTGACATACCCAGTACTCATGGATTGTGGCTCGGCGAGCTCGGAAGCAGGATGGATTGACTTGCCCGCCCCAAGCTGCTGGACACGTCGTTCGATCCCATTCCCTTCTGCTTACCACCGCTTACCGGACCGAGCGGAGCCTCGCTCGCCCATGGATAATCATCCACATGTCGAAGTTTGCATTTTAGCATTTACTTAAAGAGACGATCCGTCTCCATAGCCTGACGTATCCGGTCGACGCCCATCAAATTCACTCACGGACATTTGGCCAGCGGCGAATAAGAAAGAGACAGAGAGAGACAACTCGGGGACCTCTCTTACGTCGATTGTGACACTCTCATCGGCCAGAAGTGGCCCTGTATCAGGTAGAACGACCGACCGACGGGTTGAAAAACCTGTTTTGCCCGCGTCTACATAGGCGAGTCAACCATCTGTTTAAGCAGTCGGCTAGTCATCTACTACACTACCCAGTTGTCGAGAGTGCATATGTACGGGGGGAAGTATGTCTGTCTGTCTGTCTGTATGTATGTATGTATGTCCTTCTGGCGGCCTGCATACAGACCTCGCCCACCGTCGGAGCGTGTGGCTTGCTTAAGTGACGTGACTGATGCGGGTGCTGCATGCGATCTGCTCGCCAGAGCCTGTATCCTAAGCGATCGGGTCTATCATCTTCATCTTCATCTGTACCTCGTCGTCTGTACCTCGTCGTCGCTTTCTTCTCGTCTCGCTGGTTTTTTTTCTTCTGCTTTTCTCGACTTTATATTCGACGGCCCCACATGCTTACTCATCCAAGCTTAATTACACGTGACCAACCCTAACTCCACGGCTGCCCAAACATCGCTTAGTCAGCATTATAAATAAGGGGCTTCGACACTTTCGATATCCCGATAAGGGGGTGGATGGATGGTGGATGGATGGTGGATGGACGGTGGATGGTTGAGGCTAACTGGGGCCATGCCAGGACACGTCCAAAGGGATTATTGGGAGTTAATAGAGCGTTATAACTAGTCGTTTGGCCGGAGTAGTATTCTATAAACGGCGCAGCACCATGACTTGCATGGATCACTCGCCCACGCCAGGGGGGCCTCCTTTGAGTGGTTTCAGAAGGGTTTTTTTCTCCAGAGCTAGAGTTCCCTGGTACCGTGGAACAGCGACGGCGTCCCAGAGCCCAGCGCCAGGGGAAGCGGAGGGAACTTATGTAAGTCAGTATTAGTGCTGGTGCTAGAGTTGCTCGAGCTGCAGCTAGCGCTAGCATGCACCCACCCCTAGCAGGCTGGCTCGCCTGCCAACTCGCGAACGCAACGAACTGGGTCACTGCTCATGCATATCTGCCGTGCTGTCGCCCAAGCCGAAGCCTAAGCCTCTTCTTGTTCTCTACTGACGCTGCACATAAGGTAACTCTAGCCCCCCCCCCCTCCCTCCCTTGTGTTGCCTGCCTGTCTGCCTGGATGATGATGATGATGCTGCTGCTGCTGCTGCTGCTGCGGTCCTGGGAGGATGGTGCTTAACGACGCTGCAGCGATGCTGCAACTGCAAGGGAGCGTGCGACCCTCCTTGTCATAGGTGTGGGTGACGGATCAGTTGGTACTCCGTAAAGTAGGTAATATGTAGGTGTCCGTCGAGTGGGTGTAGTGGTACACGCTACCCGATCGATCCATGACCCATGAGCCGTGTATACAAGTCCTCAGCTGCAGGATTAATAGAAATATAAATATGTCGGAATATGCATGTGTGTCTGTGTCTGGATGGAGGACGGAAGTGGAAGTAATGCAGGTATGCGTCGACGGATGGGATGCTGTGGACGGAGTACGGATAATAATAATATAAAAATATTAAATCATCTGCCAGCGAACTGTGGGATGTGCTGCAGGGGAGGGACCGATGGCAGGCCACTCCCTGTATTCTCCCTAAGACACTGCTGGAGCACATCTCAAGTCATCAGTCATCTCCAGAGAGAGCGAGAGAGAGTGCCCATCCCCCCAGGTCAAGTCCGGTTGACCATCCCCCTTCCAACAAGACTATCGGCTTGTTCTGTCTGATGCTCGACGTTAGTCTCCGTCCGTGACACGAAAAGTAAACGCAAATTTCCCACTCCTCCCTCCCTCTCCCCTTGTCCAGAACGAGGTTGGTTGATTCAGCTTCTTTCTGCGCCTGTCGATGGTCTGTTGGTTGTGTCTGTCCCCCCCCCCCCTTTTTTTTGCAAACATCAACCCCCTTTTTTGCACTATATTTGCTTCTTTGCCCGCCCACATCCACATCCACATCCACATCTCCGTTCTTCATCTGCTTCTTCTTCTTCTCCTTCTCTTGTTCGCCCTTTTTTTTTATTCGACTCTCGTTTCTTTTTTTTGCTCTGCTTTTTTCTACTTCTTTCTCGCTTTTTTTGCTTTTTGGGTTTGTCCCCATTGTTGCTTTTTTCTGCTGGTCTGGCTGGCTTGCTCCGTCAGGTATCCCTCGTCTCTTTTTTTGCTTTTCTTTCTTTTTTTTTTTCCCTCTACTAGTGAGGAGCGCTCGTTTTCCCTCTATTATTTTATTTGTGCTGGTTCGTTTCTTTTTATTTCTTTGCGTTTCTTTTTTTGATTCCCTGTTTTTCCTTTTTTTTCAGGGGGGAGAATGGGGAATGATGGGATGGGATGGGCTGGGGATCGGGCTTGCTCAAGTTGAACGGTCGGTGCCGGCTGTCAGATTGATGGGATGGATGGATGGGCGGCTGGCTACGTGCAGGTCAAGCAGATTCCTTTTCTCTTTTTTTTTTTCCCTCGCTCTCTCTCTCTGTGGTCGCCCTTTCATCTGCTTCAGCTCGTATACTGACCGTATAACTGATGATTCTCTTTTGGCTGCGACTGGTTGTTGTGACTGCAAGGAGACACACACCCAGAATGCTTCCGTATCGACACAGTCGCATGCGAGGGTGGCTGGCGAGGGTGACCTAGGCTGACCGACAGATCGGCTGGGACAGACCACTATCATATGTAAGTGGCATGTAAGCGTCTTCTCGAAGGCGGACAGAAAGGAAAGGGGACGAAAAAAAAGAGCGAGATATTTTTAATTAAATTGTTTGCTCCTCTCAGTCAAGCACTCCATCCGTATTTAACTAGTCATCATCCACGGTGAGGGCATGGTGAAGACGGTGGCGAGGATCGTCGCCAGCTTCCTTGCAAAAAATGGAGATGAAAATACTCCCGTAACCAGCCACCCCAAACCACGACTACGGCTGCTCTGCTCACTTGCGCAGTCAAACTTGGTACAGCAGCCAGCCATCCAGAGCAAATAGTGCGGTGCAGCAGCCGGTTCATATCTCGCCGACTGTCCTCCGAGAGTCTCTCATGAAGCAAACGGTAAATTAGCATGCTGGTTCCTTGTGCCATTTTTATTATTGTTTATTTTTAACGATAACGACGGCTTACTTTTGCAGAGTATCCGTACTGTCGTGTTTATATAGGCGTGTTATGCTTGTGATGAAGTGTGGAAACGTGCTCACTTCGGGGGCACGGGAGAGCAGGGGCGGTGGAGCAGACGAGGGAGAAGCCCAGAGAGAAGCCAGGGAAGCAGCACAGAGTGGAGAGCTGGAGAAGACGAGCAGGAGATGAAGCGGACACAAGCGAGCAAGGGCGCTGCTGGTGGCCGGGGATGCGCCCGATGCGATCGCACCGTTGGTTTGTTGGCTGGTTCGGGTGACTTTTTGCGCCTGGAGAGAAGAAGGGCTTGAGTGGACAGGGTTGGCTGCTCACGATGCTTCGGACATGCGTCTTGGCAGAGGTATCGCATACACGTCAGGTACTTGACATACGGACTATACATATCCATATACCCATCGTATATACGGAGTAGTGCTCTCTATGTATACTCCGTCTATGTATATGCACTTAAGTACAGAAGACGGAGTAACGCTTGGGAATGTCGAGACGTCGAGGAGAGAGGATGACATAAGCATAACTAGACAGGGGTGCAATGACATAAGCCATGCTTGGCAGTCCGCACGTTGGGCGTTACATAAGCACGCCCGAGAAGAAGGTGCTGACATAAGCCAGGAAAGGCAAAGAAAGTTAGGGCTCAAGCTTTGAGAGGGGAGAGAAAGAACGAAGGAGGGAAGGACACGGGTGGATCCTTCCTCAAAGATGCGGGCCCACGGGCGGGTCCATTCTTGGCGGTGCTAGCGCGGTTCAAGCGTGCAGGAAGGTGGGGACCATGGAGAAAGGACAGAGGACCCACTATTTTACCCTTCGTGCTTGCCTTTTTTGCTTTTTTTCCTTTAAGTATTTTATTTTTTTTTGTTGCTTGCAAAAATCGGAAAGGGAAAAAGCAAAAAAAAGAAAAAAGCATGAAAAGCATAATAATAAAAGTGGGCCCCGGTGGGTGGGGCGCGGCATGACGAAGGTGGCCGAAGAAGGAAAGGGCGAGCAGAGCCTGTTTCATGGTTTGACCACGCCCGATCTGGCAGTCCTGGACATCCTGACAGTGTGTTATTCGGCTCCAGCAGCGACGGGGCCATCACCAGCAGCAGCAGCAGCAGCAGCATCACCACCAGCAGAAGAACGGTGAAGGGGGGGCCGACGGAGAGGCTGAAACAGCTCCGTAGCGAGGGCAGCGAGCTAAGCGGCGGCGCTGAAGCTGGCCGCCCCCCGGCGGGAGATCGCGATGGAGACGTCAGATGGAGCTGGCCTAGGGTGATGGGTGACTGACTAAGCGCCGCCTGGAAACCCTTCCCACTAGCGCCAAATCCTCGTTCAAGCCCGTCTCCCACTCTTCTTCTTCTGACCCTTCTTCGTCTTCTCTCCTTCTCTTCCTCCTGCACTTCACGGCCTCACACCTCTGTCTCAGCCCAGCTTTCAACTCTCTCTCCCCCCTCCACCACGCCCGTCTGCTGTCCAGGCCGGCTTCACCTCGCGCCCCGCGCTCCTCGACCTCTCGTCCCAGCAGCACCGCCCAGCCTCTTTTGCGGCCTCCGCCGTCGCTCTCTCCAGCGTGACGGGCGCCGTGACAGCCGCTGTCACCGTCGCTGCATCTCAGGCACGCTCTCTTCTGTGCGTTCAATTGTCCTGCTCCCCAGCCGTCTTTGGCTCTCCCTGCGAAGCCAGCTCTGCAGCATACCAGCTAACCAGTGACGATAGGACCAGAAAAAAAAAAAGCTTTCCCCGTGTTTATTTTACTGTTCTCTACTTTTTTCTTCCTTGGGTGCCTGGCAGAGTGCAAGATAGCAGTCAAAGACACTGCTTAAAAACGCCCTTGAGGCTGCGAGACACGCGATGGCGTCTCATCCACAGCCATCGCCCCCAATGCATCCCCATCCTTCCCACCATCCGGCCCTGGCAAACCACCCGCAGGTCAACGGCCACCCTCCCATGGCCCAGCAGCAGGCTCAGCAGCAGCAGGCCCAGGCTCAGGCCCAGCAGCAAGCAGCTCAGCAGCAGGCCGCTCAACAACAGGCCCAGCAGGCCCAGCAGCAGCAACAGCCGCCGCCGGGTCCTCAGCAAGGTCCTCAGCCGCAGCCTGGTCCGCCTGGTCCACCGCAGCAAGCTCCTGGCCAGCCTCAAAAGGGGATGCCACCTACTATTTCACAGAAGATTGCACAGCTTAACGAAGGTGTCTGGCTTCAGATTGGTATGTCTTTGAATATTTCTACTTTTTTACTATTTGTGTTTTGTTTTGACATAGACTAACGCGCGTAGGCACTTTGTCTGAGTTGATGAATGATCCTGATGGCGCCATGTACGCCTTTGAACAGGCCATTAGGCACAACCAATGGTCTATTCCTGCCATGAGTGCCATCTCCTGCCTCCTGCGCAGCCGTGAGCAGTTCCAGAAGGCCATCGAGTACCTGCAGGCCATTCTCAAGCTCGATCCCCAGTCCGGCGAGTCATGGGGTTCACTCGGTAGGTTTCACATTACAACCCACAAGAACAACAACAAAGACAAAGTTCAAAAACTAACAACGTTGACAAGGACACTGCTATCTCATGCTTGATAATCTGCAAGAAGCATACACGGCCTACCAGCAGGCCCTTTACCATCTTCGCGACCCCAAGGAGCCCAAACTCTGGTATGGCATTGGTATCCTGTACGATCGGTACGGATCCCTTGATCACGCCGAAGAGGCCTTCTCCCAGGTCATGCGCATGCAGCCAGACTTTGAAAAGGCAAACGAGATCTACTTCCGTCTCGGCATAATATACAAGCAGCAGCAGAAGTTCGGGCAGAGTTTAGACGTAAGTGGAATTCGTTTCCCCATAATTGGTGGGATCTCGGCTTACACCACTGTTCTTGGTAGTGTTTTAGATACATCGTCAACGACCCACCTCGGCCGCTTACGGAAGAAGACATCTGGTTCCAGATTGGCCATGTCCATGAACAGCAGAAAGACGTATGTTTATTCAACCCAAGTCACTGACCTTTGTATATATATGAGTGTGTATGCTGACTATTCTCTATAGTTCGAAGCAGCCAAGGCAGCTTACAGACGTGTGCTTGAGCGCGAGCCCAACCACGCAAAGGTCCTCCAGCAGCTTGGATGGCTTTACCACCAGCAGAACAACAACTATAGCAGCCAGGAACAGGCCATCGAGTATCTTGAGAAGTCTGTTTCAGCCGGTAAGTCAGCCTTTTACACAGCTGCATTGCAGTATAAGTAATCTTCAGGCTAACAAGCGTATAGACAACAGCGATGCGCAGAGTTGGTACCTGCTTGGACGATGCTATATGTCCCAGGCCAAGTATCCCAAGGCGTATGAAGCTTACCAACAGGCGGTATACAGAGACGGGCGCAACCCAACCTTCTGGTGCTCCATCGGAGTCCTGTATTACCAGATCAACCAGTACCGCGATGCGTTGGATGCATATTCGCGCGCCATCCGCCTGAACCCGTACATCTCAGAGGTTTGGTACGACCTAGGCACTTTGGTACGTCTCCTGTTTTTTGCTCCAATCTTTATTATCTCTATTTTGAATCCTCGTCTTTGTCGCATACTAACAGCATGTAGTACGAGTCCTGCAACAACCAAACGAGCGATGCACTGGATGCGTACGGCCGCGCTGCAGACCTCGATCCAACCAACGTCCAGATCAAAGCAAGACTGCAGCTTCTCCAAAGCGGCCAGGCAGGCGGGGCGAACGCAGGCAACGCGCCGGCACCGCAGGACGTGCATCCGCAAGCATACCAGCAAAACGTCGGCGCTCCGCCTGGACCTCAATGGGGAGCTCCGGCTCCTGGACCAGGAGGACTGCCGCCTCAGGGTCCCGCTCCGCCAGCCCGGATTGCCGAATGGGGCAGACCAAGCGGAGAGCCACAGAATGCCAGCAACGCTCATGGACCGGGCAGCCAGTTTGAGCAACGAGATAACGTAAGAGGACCTCCTCCATCCCAGCCTCGAATTCAGGCCAGTCCACGCCAGGAGCAGTTCCACGAACCGCACCCGCCCTACCGGCCTCCCCATCATTCCATATCCTCCTCCCGCAAGGGTGGCCAATCCTCCCCTTCTCCCAAATTCCCCTTGTCCAACACGCATACTTATACTGGAACCCAGGTTCTCCCACAGCTAGCTCCCCCGCAACAACAACAACAACCACAGCAACAGCAACAACCACAACAACAGCCTCAACAGCAGCACGAAGGTCCTAACAGCGGTCCAGCACCAGGTCCTCCCCCTTTCCCCCAGCCTCGACAAGGCCTCGGACCTGGTCCTGGCCACGGACCGGGCGGCCCCGGTCCCAGCAACCAAGGTCCCAACGGCGCGGGGCCCTCACAGTACGGGCGACCGTTCACTCCCCCAGCTGAAATCCGTCCCATCCGCGAGGAACGTCCTGCCTCCGCCAACGGCACTGGCCCAGGCAACGGTGCCAACAACGCCGGCGGACCCGGCCCAGCGTTCGCACCACACCAGCCATACCATCATGTTCCTGGGCCCGGCGGACCAGGCCAACAAGGGGTTCAGCAGAACGGCGGCATTGCCTCGGGAGCTCCCGCACCGGCCTCAGCCATTGCAGCGGCTGAAGCGGCCGCTCGTGAACGAGACGAGCGACCAGCATCGAGCATGAAGCGAGTGCGAGAATGGGAGCCCGAGCCGGGTCCCGGCGCCGGACCGGTCAAGAAGATTGCCACCGAAGAAACGCGCAGTCGCCTTGACGGACGACACGACGCTCGCATGGAAGATCAGCCGGGCCCCGGACAGGTCCCCGTGCAGGGACAAGGCCCCCCTCCACCACCACCCGGCCCACCACCACCACCACAGGGGCCATCACGCCGTGGCTCCCCTGGTCCGGCCGGCCCGGTGTCGGGCATGGGAGGCTTGAACGTACGGCTGGCGTCACCCAGAGATCTCCGCCGCCGCAGCTCGTCCGAAGCCCGTCGAGAGGATCGTGAGCATGCTCGCCGTGCCCATGAGCCATACCATCCGTCCGACGCCGCTCACCATCCGCCGACTCTACCCCCAATCCAGCACATGGGACCCAAGAGCGAGCCTCAGACCCCCGGCCAAGCTCCCACCGGCCCATCGGGGGGGCCCCAGTCTCTTCCTTCGCTGTCCGCCGGTCTCCCAAAGGACGAGCGTGATCGCGACAGAGAGCGAGAGCGCGATAGGGAGCGTGAACGTGAGCGTGAAAGGGACCGGGACCGCGAGCGAGAGCGGGAGCGCGAGCAAAGAGAAAGAGAGCGCGAACGTGATCGTGATCGTGAGCGAGACCGCGAGAGAGAGCGGGAGAGGGAACGTGAGCGAGAGCAAAGAGAGCGGGAGCGGGAGCAAAGAGACCGAGACCGAGACCGCGAGCGAGAGCGTGAACGGGAGCGAGAACAGCGAGACCGTGAGCGCGAGCGGGAGCAGAGGGAGAGAGACCGAGACCACGATGCCCGGGACCAGCGGGATCGCAAGGACCACTCTGCTCTCCCGCCCGTATCTGTCTCATCATCGGTGCAGCAGTCGCAGGGCCCGCTCGAGCCACCTGCCCGCAAAATGGACGTTGACGAAGACTACGACGACGAAGGGGACGACGATGCGGGGGGCAGCAAGAAGCCTGCAGCCATGGTGGGCAAGGGCGGCAGTCCCGGCAGCGTCAATGGAAGCGGGAGTGTGACTGGCCGTGACCGCGAGAGGGAGCGAGACCGAGACGGCCAGGGCTCCCAGCGGGACCGGGACAGGGACCGAGAGCGGGAGAGAGAGCGTGGCGAGCGTGACGGCCAGACCAAGGCCGAGGCGTAACCATCTCTACTTGACTTGACTCTTTGACGAGGGGATGATGACGACATTCCTCTATCTCTTCTCATCTTCGTTTCTTCACTGTATTTCATCCTGCTTGTCTTTTGTCCTTTTGTCTTTTTGTTCGTTTCTTTTCCTCTTCTCTTTCCGTGCTTTCATTGATATACTTATCCAGTCTGCATCTCTCCTACTACTACATTTCTAATGTTTGCCTGTCGAGTCCAGTTCTATTCTGTTCTGTTCGTCCTATGTTCGTGTCTAGTACTCATTGTTACTGCAACTTGTCTGGGCCTGGAGGGAGGAAAAACCGGGAGCGGGAGCGGGAGCGGGAGCAGGAAGGAAAACCAAAGCGCAAGGCCGTCTTATGTCCCTTTTCTCTGTCATCATCAGCCGTTGTCTCATATCTCTACCTCGTCTTGTCTACTTGTCTGCTGTCGCTCTCGTCTTTGTATCTCGTCGTCAACTTTAACCTTTTAACCTTCTCAGCCTCATGCTTAGTCACTCCTTAGTAACCCTCTTACTTAAGCCTCCTTACCTCATCTCTGACTCATCTCTGACTCATCTCTTGGTGCTGACTAATCGCTGATCTCTTGTTCTCGAATTCGCTTCGTCGCTTTCGCCGTCGCTTCTTCTCTTCTTCTTCTTCTTCTTCTTCTTCCTCTTCGCGTCGTCGTCGTCACGAACCGCAACCCTCGCCAGCGTCACCATCATCGCCATCATCATCATCATCATCATCATCATCACCGCCGCCGCCGACCAAGACTTGCGTCCCACGGCGGGAGAACGACCGCCGCCCTGCCCTGCCGCGCCAAACCAACTCAAGCCCAACGCGAGAGCAAAGATGGACGCCTCCTTTTCCATTTCCGGGCGACCCTGTCCGCGCCAAGGGGCTCGGCGCCTGGGCGAGCTTGGCTGCTGCGCTCAGTTAAGCCTTTAACTGGAGTTAGTTAAGCCTTTAACTGGCTTAGCTGGGCTTTAGCTGGGCTTTAACTGGAGTTAGTTAAGCCTTTAACTGGGTCTTTAACTGGGCTGTAGCGGGCTAGTTAAAGGTCGGGGCTTCTGCTTTAACTGCGTCTTCGTCTTTAACTAGCTTTAACTGCGTCTTTAACTACGTCTTAACTAACTGCCGGAAGTCCAGTTAAAGCCAGTTAAAGCCAGTTAAGCCATAAAGCAGTTAAGCAGTTAAGCGGTAAAGGAGCTGCCCAGCCTCCGCCCAGCGCCCAGCGACGCCTTTCGCACCAGCTCGCTCTTCCTGCGCCAAACCTGCCAAATCTCGCGGTCTTGGGGCCTCTTGGTCTTTTCTTGGTCGTGTCGGAGAATCTGGCGGGAAAAGGCAGCTCGACGGCGGACGGAGCGACGGCTGGCCTGGCTCTCTCTCACGCCCTCTCCTTGTCCTCCCTCGCCCTCGCTATATATAACATGTCGCCCTCGCATCGACACGAGCACCGGTTGCAGCCCTCCCAGCGCCCAGCAGCAGCAGCAGCGACGACGACGACGACGACCAAGACTCCGCCGGCGAGACGAGGATGAAGACCAGGTCGAAGATGCCGCCGCAGGCCATGAGCTACACGCCGTCGTACGCCAACGACGAGCATCGCCGTATCGCCGCGGCGGCCCTGCAGCTGTCTCGTCTACACCCGCCGGGCAGCGTCAGCAGCTCCGGTGCTCCTGAGCCGGGCGCAGACGGGGCGGTCCGGGTGCCCCAGGCTGCATACATCCTCGATTCTGGCTGCGTGGACGTCCCTGTCGACATCGAGGTTGTGGACGAAGACGCAGACGCAGCAGACGCCGACGCCGCCGACGACGACGACGACGACACCGACCGGGACGCGGAGGACTGGCGGAGGATCAAGATGCTCGCAGCGGGCTCGACGACGGGCTCGACGGAGGCTAGCCAGCTCCGGACGGACCTGCTCTCGCACTCGCACTCGCTCTCGCACTCCCGTCGCAGCCACCAGAGCCACCGGAGCCGTCCCAGCCAGCAGAGCAGACGGCAGGACTACCACAGTGAGGAAGACAAACATGACGATGACAACGAAGAAGACGACGACGACGACGACGATGAGGAGGAGGAGGAGGAGGTCGATGAAGACGAGCTTGAGCCTGGCTGCTCGCATGAAAACGCCTTCTTCGTGCTAGTACGTGCTGTGTTTATTATTTTTTTTTTACCTCCCTCCTTAATTCCTCCTCTTAATGAATTCGATATCATCAATGTTTCATTATACAGACCACTAACTGCGGGTTGTAGCTCCGGATATCCTTCTATCTACCGCCCTTCACCATCTTCGCCGCCCTCTACGCCTTGATATCCCTAATATTCCTCCTCCTCGCCATTCCCCTACGCCTCTGTCCCCCTTCGCACTTCTTCAAACCGCCCACCTCTCTCACGGAACAGGTCTGCCGGCTGCTCGTTCCTTTGCTCCGTCTCAACCGCAAGACGATCACCAGCTCAACCAACAACCACAATCGCCGCCGCCGCAGCAGCAGCAGCAGCCGTCACCACCATAATCACCATGCAAAACGCTCGCGACGACACTACAGCGCCCACTCGAGCCTGCCAGCGTCCGCCCTGACCTCCCCGCGACAGTCCTATACCATCTCGACCTCGACGCCTGTCTCGGCGTCGTTTTCAAGTTCCACCATCCCCACCCAGCCTGTCACTGCCACCGATTCAGCCTGCATTCCTGCATCTACCACGACGCCTGCTACTGCTACCGTTACTACTACGACTACCACTGCCTCGAGGCTGTACCCAAACTACTCAGCCCCCATGCTCGTGGTCGTCCACCTGCTCTCCCCCTTACTGCTCCCTCCCACCTTGCTGGCCGCCTGGATATGCGCCTGCTTCTGGATCTTCGTCATGATCATGGGCAATCCGGACGGCAAGGAGAAGACCGACGATGGCCGCGCTGCTGTCTTGGCAGTTAGGAATTGGTGGTGTCTCTGGCTCGCCAGCGCCAGGAGGAAACGGAGAAAAAGAGACCCGGAAGCGGGAGCTGTATAGACGGGCTTCCCCCCTTTTTCTTTTCCTTTCAGTCTTGCTTTTCCTGCTATCTATGTATCGATCTATCTGTTCTTTTTTTCACTATATTGTTGTTTTTGCAGAGCATATGTACTTTTTTTCTAATGATGAACGAATAATACCACCACCACTATATATATATATATATATATATATATATGTCTTGTCTAATCGAGATCGATCGACAAAATAGAAATACCATCGCTGCTCATGCTAAAGTCACACATGCATAATTATAGTCATTTTTACGCAGTCAGATATCGTCCTCTTCCCTGCTCTTAAGACTTCTGATCGCTGTATAACCATGGATATCAATCTATATCATAAGCATTTTATTCCCCTTTTTTTTTTCCTGCTTTCCAACTGCCGCTTTCTTCTTTACCTGCCAACTCGCCCCCTACCACCGCCAGCACCACCGCCAGCAGCACCCCTGGAATCCCTGGAATCCCTGGGATCCCTCCTGCGCTTCTCAATCCTCCCGCTGCCCCCGGGGCTGCGCCTCTCTTTGCCCATCCCAAGCCCTCTTCGGCCAGACTTGGCTGCAAGCCCCTTAGCTTTGCCCCTGCCAGCCTGTCCCTGGCCACGCGCATTATTACTCTTCTCAACATCATCCACATCCACATCCACGTCCATCTCCATCTCCATATCGTCGTCATCGCCCTTCTTGCTCTGACTAGCTCTCAAGCGGCCCTTTTGGCCCTTGCGCAGCGCATCAGGACCGCTGACGGCAGTCACATAGGCGTTTACACCGGACTCTGCGCCAGCACCACCGCCCGCAGAGGTGTCCATCTCATCGTCATGGTCGTCGCCTAGAAGAAGCTTGCCGTCTTCGTCCATGCGCGGGCGGCGTTTCTGCTTATGTTTCGACGCTAGGAAGCGCACGCTGGGCTTGGTGCTGGATATACTGGCCAGTGCATCGGGAGCAAGCAAGTCCAGCGGGTTGGATTCAGGCGAGAGTTCACGGATATATTGCTCTCCTGTATCGCCTGCTCCTGCACTCGCACCCGTACGTCGTCGGCTGCCACTTTTCTCCCTGGACGAAATGGCTCGTTTGGTGGTATTGCCTGCACTGTCGATTTCAATCTCACTTGCATCCGACTCGTCGCCGGACATGAAATCCGAATCAGACCCGTACACGGCCTTGTCGAACTCATTGCTGAACGACTTCTGTCCCGCCTGAGCAGACTGCTGGCCCCGGGCATGCTGCTGGTGCTGGTGCTGCTGTGTATCCTCCTCGTCTTCATCATGCTTAGCTTCCTTCTTGCGTTTCTGGCGTTCTCTCTCCTTGCGTATCGATACAACCAGCTTCCGGTCCGACTCTTCCACCAGCCCTTCCACAAAGGCGGCTCCGAATTTACGTATCAGCCGGTCCAGTATGCCTTTGACTTTACTCCTCAGTCGGCCCTTGTGCTCCTTGCTCCACATCATGAGCTTAGCCACGGCGGACGGGAGGCGCGGCTTGAGCAGATCGTCCGGTAGCGCTACCACAGCGACTTTGACGAAGCCAAGCACCGAGCGGACGATCTCGCGGTTGTTACTGGTCAGGAACAGCTCGATGGTCTGCACCAGGTCGGACTGCATCGAGGTCGGTAGCTGCGAGTGATACTCGAACAGCAGACGTGACATGGCCGTTACACTGGCCGCAACCATGTGTGGTGAACTACCGGCCAGACCAGCAGAAACCATTGTGAATAGTTCCTCAATGGTGGCGGGTGCGTCTGGTGCGTCGTCCGGCATGTGTGCGACCAGCGAGTTGCGGATCTTCGTGCCCGGCGGGTTGCGCTCGGAGTCGATCATTCGCTGCGAGGCGTGGACAAGCAGGGCAAATGCAGCTGTCCGTGCCTTTTCGTTGCTCTCCTTGCAGCCCAGTACGACCTCAGAGAGGATGCCGGGGATGAAATGGAGGTCTTCGGTCGGTAGGTGGGTGATGATCTCGTGAATCGCGAGCAAACGGTCCCGGTGAGCTGGGGCAGGTGTCTTGTCTGCTGTCGATAGGATGAGAGCCTGTAACTCAGAGCTACGTTCGCTTAGAGCTGCGCGGCCGGCCTCTGTGCCTGCGAGACGGGGGATGAGTTTGTATGCCTTTTTGATGAGCTGGGGATCCGAAGAGGACTTGTTCAGCACCACAGAGGCAAGCGAGAAGAGAGTCGCAAAGCTGCTGCGAGGTAGGTAGATAGACATCGTCACTATAAGATCCATCAGTGTATGTGAGGTTGGAGGCATCTTGTCCTTGCGGCCCATGCCGGGCTTGCTGCTGCTGTTGGCTTCTTCCTCCAGTGCGCCCTCCAGCATAGACGTTACTCGACCAAACGTGTCAATGAGTTCCTACTCTTGTTAGACTAGAAGTAAATAAAAGGTAGCATACGGAGAGTAAACATACCTGCTCGCCTGTAATGCTCAGATATGCGTTGATGCATTGCAGGATATACCCCCTGAACTGCGGCAGCGTCTGGCTGTAGACATTAAAGAGCACCGCAAGCATATTTCCAGCAAACCCAGAAAGATGCTGGATATTCTTCTTCGCTTCTTCCCTAGTAACTCGTCGTTGCAAGACAAGATCTTCTGTCTCCGACTCAACAGAGGTAATCGCCTGGTTCGACTCGACCAGGTTCTGCAGCGCCTTGCACACGTCGACTCGTAGCTCTACCTGCTTATACAGCACATTCGACAGCAGCTCTGCAAACGGCTGATCAAAGGCTTCTCTCATGTCCAGCGGCAGCTCGCAGAATCCAGGCAGACAAGCCCAAGTCTGCTGTACCAGCGTCTCGAAGATCTTGACCTCAACCGTCTTCTCAGCATCTCCGTAGTCCATCACCCGCTGATACAGGGCTTCGCTCAACGGCACAAATTCAGAGCGGAAGTAGGCCAGGTTTGTGTTTGCTACATGGTCTCGTAGAATGGGCAGAAGCCACACTCGACCGGGCTGGCCGGCCTTTTGATTCACGATATTGAGCGGGATGATATCAAGCACAGCCTTGGGGCCCATGACATTGATGGCGGCACCCAGGACCTTCTCGGCCTCCTTTTTGCCCTGGAAGTTCTCGTTTGCACGCAGATCACCGACTATCTTTACCACCCCGTTCATCACAGGCGAGCTCTTCCACTGCAAGGCGTTGAACATGGCTTCGAGGACGTTAAACACCTCTGATCGAGCAACTTGGTATTTGACTGCAAGCAAGCCCGTAGCTGACTTGGCCAGCTTTTCAATGATTTTCTCATCGTACACTGATGCCTCTAGTAGCACAGACTCTGGAACACACGCAACCAGAAGCGAAATCATACCTTCTGAAGCAGAAGTGCGGATATTCCGTGATGGGGAGGTAAGAAAGCTCGCGAACAGGTCGAAGAGCTCCGGCAGCTTCTCGAACGTTTCCTGCGCAGAAATCTGAGCAGAGACATCGTAGCCCCGAGACAGAACTGCAATCCACGGCGGGAGCAGCTGTGAGTCGTTGTGAGCCGGTTTCAGCTCTGATATAGCGTCTAGCAGACGCGGTAGCTTGGAGGAAGTGAACTCGTCTGCCATACCCGTAAATATCACTTCAAACACTTCGAATGTGCCCATGGTAAGGTACTCGTTCGACGACCGGGCAACGTTCATAAGCAACTCGCACAGTGGCTCGATCTTCCTGCTCGGCCAGCCTCCTGAGGCCGCCGCAATAGCCTTGACCAGCTGCAGGGCATGCGACACCGCGGGTTCATGATGCTGCTGGTGGTCCTGCTGATGCTTCCCTTTCCTCCCCTGCGCCTTCAAGGTGGCAGTGACACTATCATTTAGAGTCCGCAGTGCCGTCTCTGCGCATAGGTCGGCCGCAGGGTGGTCCAGCGACGGGCTCGGCGGAGGCTGTCTGAGGATCTGTATCAGCGCATCCTGCACCCTCTTCCGGACTTTCGGCCTGTGATCAACTGCCAGCGCCAGCATGCCCGCAATGGCCCTGCGAGGCCCTACCTCTGACGCCGGCAGCGCCCATGCCGCCGAGTCCTGCGCTATCAGCAGGTTCTGCAGACATCCAACGGACGATTTGAGCAGCGGGGCCTCGACTTCGGCGAGCGTCAGGGCCGGCACCAAGCTGCCCAGTATCTGCGCAAACTTGGAGCGGAGCAGCGGCGCGGGGACAAAGGCTGAGACCGTGTCGAGCAGATATACGACGGAGGTTGCCAGCTCCTTGTTCACGATGCCCTGGGTGGTGTTGATGGACTGCGGGAGGAGGGCGAGCAGCGCAGCAAAGTAGGCGGTTGCGGTGAACTCGGCATTCTGGTCGCGCAGGGTGTCTTCGACTGCTGAAAGGACGACTCCGGTCTGCGTATGCCATTGTTAGTTATCTCTATCTCTCTGTCTGTCTATCCGTCTGTCTGTCTGCCGGTCTGTATAGCTGTAGATGGTCTGCTTACATGGTGCTGGTTCTGCAGCTTGGGGGACTTGATCTTGTCCAGCTTCTCGTGCAGCGACGCCATAATGACGAAATACAGGAGACTCGCTCTCGCTTCCCGTCTCTGCTTCTGCCGGCGATGCTAGAGTCGAAGCTGTCACCAGCTTTTGTTGGTGGTGAAGCCGGAGTTTCTTCTCTCGTTTATGCTCTTTTTTTTATGGTTTTCGAGATAATTTTTTGGCGTCGTTATTTTTTTTTCTTAGTGAGCCAAGTGGGTTTTTTTTATCGATAGCGGAAGTCAGTGTGTGGGCCAGCAAGACAGCAGATTATCTTTTTAACGAAGAAGCAGAAGAAGATAGTTCTATCTTTGATCTATAATAGACTTGAGGGTCAGATGAATAGAGAGACGGGGTTGGTAAGAGAAAAGAGTGGTCTGTCATTGTGTGAAATATAAACAGACGCTTTGGCGCAGGAGATGCATTTCACAATATTCTGCATGGCCTGGCATATCCATCTTCAGAGCTTCTATTTAGACAGGAAAAGGGAGAGCGCCCTTTGGCAGACAAAAGCCTGTACAAGTGGCTCCCGGGCAGTAGCTGGTATAGCTGGCTGTTCCCATAGCAATGTTTTTATTTGCATCGTAGCAGTGTCCAACATGGTCCTTAAAATGGCAGCACTATTCGTGTAAGACTAGATTAGATCCGATTGGGGAAGTCAAATCAGAAGAGAATCTCTCCGCTGTGCTCAGGCTCAAACCCGAGAGCTTGCAAATGCGAGCTTCGTTTCTTATCCTTGCGTTTCCGCCGCTCCTCGGCCTGCTTCTTTAGCTTGAGGACTTCGGACGCAGGAGCCTGTCGGTAAGGCTCTGGGATGTCATCATCTTTATCAAGGTCCTGTAATTGAAGACACAATTAGTGGCTGGAGGATGGTATCTTCGCAGGAACATAGACGTACAATCTCTCCAAGAAGCAATACGTTCTCTCCTCTAACCAGAAACACTCCACGAGGGATGTCAGCATACAGATTCTCGGCGTATAATCGTTCAATTGTGTCCTGTAGTACAATGTTGGCTGGATAGCTGTTAGCCTTTGTACTCTGGCTATTGAAGCAATGCAGTAAAAAGGTAGGCGTCATTGACATACCGAATTGGTCCCAACTTCGCAATACTCCAATTAACTTGCGGCCATCACGCAAAACCAATACCAACTTCTCTGTATGCCAGATATCATGTATCAATTAGCCATGACAGTATAAACCTCACTTCCCCATTCCAGATGAACCCCAAATTCACACACACACACTATCAACGCGGAAAGGTAAAGATCTCACTGTCTGTTAAGTCTAGTAGCTGTGCTGCAGTCGTAAAGAGCTGGGGAGGTAGCTGAGGAGGGCCCTGGGGCTCAAGAAGCGGTATAGCGGAAGCCGGGGGGATCTGAGGTTGCTGCGGCTGTTGCTGCTGCTGCTGCTGCTGCGGGTTGCTCGGCGGGCTGGGTCCGTGATGTCCTCCGCCTTGGGGATGACGCATAGGATCGCCTTGCCGCCCTCGCGCAGCCTGTTCTAGTGTCGGAAAGTTCTCCATCGTATGTGTGTGTTGAGATGCGCTTCGGATGTGCGGGCGAGATGTAGATGTCCAGGTTTCGCGGGGACTGATAGTATTCCGTCTGCAGTGAAACTCGCTCGGCGTCAGGGTCTTATGCAGCGGCCTCTC
Organism: Trichophyton equinum CBS 127.97; assembly: GCA_000151175.1. Taxonomy (NCBI): domain Eukaryota; kingdom Fungi; phylum Ascomycota; class Eurotiomycetes; order Onygenales; family Arthrodermataceae; genus Trichophyton; species Trichophyton equinum. The sequence continues at coordinate 81,329 of DS995792.1, read as the reverse complement.
CTGGGCATCGTGCTCTGCCAGTATCAGCGAGCAAACCGTCGACTGAGATATCTTGAATTCGAGCCGCAAACGCAAGTCGATGAAGCTGAAAGTTGAAGTCGTCGATTTTGCCCGTTTGGGAGATCGAAGACGCACTTCCGGATCGAGAAACTTACGCTTTTCGGCTTGTTTGTTTTGTTTGCATCAACATCGGGTTTACTTTGTTCCAATTAAATCACGTGATAGATTATGTTTTTCCGGGACTAAAGAGGAAGGTGTTTAGAAGTCGGAAGTTGACCTCATACAATTAAGAGACCGTGAAGGAGCTGCTGGCGGCTATCTATCTGATACCAACATACCTAGATTGAATTATGGGCGGGCTGAAGTTGGAGGCTTAGCGATGGTGTATGAATAAGCCAATGCTCTATCATTACTACAGGGCTAGATCTTCGATATCAAAGGATATTAATGGAATATGTGACAGCAAGATCTCACGGAATCGATCGTCTTAGTAGTTAACTCCGTAGATCATGCCCAGCTTATCACAGAAATGTCAAAGACAAGACTGGAGGATCGAGCTGAAGTGAATCAAATAACAGTTCTTTTTACCTTTTGGCTTCAACTGGAGCGATGCTCTGCTGTCCGTCGATCTTTGTGGCTTGGTCGAACCACCAGAGGCAAGATAACAATACATCTCTGGAAGCATGTCTCAGGATTCGAATCCTCCAGGAGTATTTTTGGCCTGCCAGCACATCTGGGGTAGGTGATTCAATGCAGATAGCGGTACTTCATGCGCGAGAATTGGAACCGTACCTTCCAAGAGGTCAACAGCTGGTTTGATCCTGCTCTTCTCCGTATGCTGTGCCTTGCTGTTTGATCCTCTCAAGATGCAAACAGATGGCAGCAGATGAGCATGGAGAGTTATATAAAGTGCAATTGACCTGCTGTATTCCTCATATCTTTCCAGGCATAAACACGCAAACACACAACCATCCCAAACAATTCCACTTCAGAAGAATCGCAAAGATGAAGCTCTCCTTGATCGTCAGCATGATGCTCGCTGCCACCGGCTTTGCAGCAACCCTCGGTGCTAGGAACAACAACCCTCTCGCTGATGAGGTAATCCACACCTGCCATACAGCAGCTAGACGTGTTCACCACTAACCTGGATGCTATCTCCAGTGCCCTGTTGACCGCCCGTGCAACCACAACCAAGACTGTGCCGCCAGATACTGCCGTTGCGTCGTCGTAAGTGGATATTCCATATTAGTGAGCAATATTGTCAATTCCCGCTAACGAACTCGCTAGGACAACGAGGGCAAAAACGGCCGCTGCCGCCCATGGCCAAGCTAGATGCCCGAATATTCCTGTATACAGACCAGTCACTGGGACTTCCGTGGAGGCTCAGGAATGCTATAGAGAGATATTGTCCTTGTCATCAGGGTAACTAGATATAGATGCCAATGAAGAACCTCATGTTTTGTTTCTAAACATCCTGAAAGATTTTGTTAGTTTTGCACCACATCAACGAACTATAAGTAGCATGCAGCAAGGGCGGTGATCTACTCTCAGTAGTATTGACACTAGGGCCGGATACATGGAGTATATTGCTTGTTAGTTAGCGGCGGCGCTCGCCGTCATTCCCTTCCGTTAGCGAGTGAGCCGGCCGGTCGTTCGTCTGGAGTAGGAGAGATCGCGCTCCGAAAGAAAAACAAACATTGGAAGAAGTGAAAATAGACTCACCGAAATGCAGAGTGCACGTGATATCTATTTTTCAACGACAGTTGAAGTACTCAACGTCAACACGACGTCAACGGCATTCATAGACGCGACGGGATCTCCCTCCTCCTGACTGAGCGTGCTGTGGACTGCTGAGAGAGGCCGAGTCCTGGTCCTGAATATTTGTCTAAGCTGACATGGGACCATCGATTGCTATTTTAAGAGAATAACGGCAGGGATCTACAAACATGACGGTATCAGAAGTGAGAGCCGCATAATACCCCAAAAAGACGCTCTGCCTCTCTGCCCTTACATATGCCAAAAAGATGAGAGAGCCGATCACATGAGTAAATGCGTCGTGCCTTGATATCCGGGCAATTCTCGCATTATCGTCGGATTCGATTCCCAGACAGAAATCCTGGCTCGGTAACACAGGCATCCAGGCAGGCGCCATGAGACAGGACGAGTCTTAACGTTGCTCATATTTGGCGTACTTGGCCGGTTCAGCCCGAGTACTCCATACTTCCGGGATACTTCCTGGATCCAACCGGCCATTACAATTATGGCATTTTAACTCTTATATCCCGTTCGTCCGACAGTCCCCCGTTCTTGGCACTATAGAACACCCTGTGCGTCTCTTTATTTTTAATATATTTCATGAGAGAACTGAAAAAAAAAGCAGTGGAATTGTGGAGTGGCCCATGTTTGTTATAACTCAGGGATGTGGAGTGATATGTTGCAACGAGACACAGAAATATTATTTTGCAGGATTGCCCGGAATAACTTGGTCTCGAAGTATCATGCGCCTGGGTGGCTCCAACGCTGAGTTTTCTAATGGTGAGTGAACTGGTCATATCTTTATTTCTTGAGTTTCAAGCTGATGAACTTGACCCTCACCTCGGGAAGTCTTCAAATTGAAACTTTTCGGTTGAGATTGCATATTTGAAGACGCGAGTCCATTATCGGCTGAACTAAAATATACATGGGAAAAAGAAGATGAACATAAAGTATAACAGAGGCAACACTGCCATCGTGTTACATCATTTAAGAAAGGATAATTAATCTCATCCTAGGAGAGGAAAGGGGGAGGTGAAAAGAAAAAAAAAAAGGGAAGAACAAGCCTACTCCGGATTCAGCCTTTATTGTCATACCTCCCGCGCCGGTGCAGTTTGACCTAAAATACTTTTATGCCAAAAGCTTGATTGGGCGAAGGTTTACCTTCTCTCGAGGCCACCGAGTCATTTCATCCAACCGGGGATCAGACGGGAATCGAGTTAGCAACTCTGCAACTAGCCCGGCTCCGAGGCCTTTAGCCCACCAGGTGCGAGGTTCCATAAGATGCATGAGAACCGCCCAATGCATAAAGAGAAGCAGTACCAAGGGATTGCCGCGCCGGGCTTCGCATACAGTATTCTTATCCAGCATGCTTAGCCACGATAATACCAGGCTCTGATCTTGTTTCTCACGGAATATTGAGAAACACAGCTCAAGCTTGTGAACTAGGCGCTTGAAAACGTTATACTCTTCCGCGCTGGCAGATGCTAATGTCTCATCCGTAAAGGCCATTAACCTTTGGAAGGCAATTTCGGTTCCTGGCTCGTTATTTACCGGGACATCTTCTGATTCTATTCTGATGCTTGATGAGAACCAGCCGATTTCCAGCCAACCCTCGCTAACTGAAAAGATGCCTTTGATCCCCTGCAATAGCTCGAATATTGCTATCACATCTTCAATTACAGTCCCGCTTTCCCTGCCGCCTGGTGCTATCTGCGTTGAGGAAAATGTGAAAACCGTAGTGATGATGGCAAAGGCAAAGACGGCTTCACAATTGGCTGGTGTGATGTTATTTAAGGCCTCACGGAAAGGTGACGAGGCAAGGGTATGGTATCGAAGAGCAGCATCAAAGTACGAAACAATTTCAGACGGATGCTTCGCACTTGATGCTATATGCAAGGCCGCCAACCCAAAGATCCCATCCATCAAAAACGGGCTAGATATTGCCAGGCGTGGGATATGGACCTGCCATGCATACCCATCCTCGGGTACGCCACAAAGGCTTTTATATGAATCGGTAGTGTATTTATGGGCTAATTCGAACTCAAGCAGACGAACGGCAGGAGGTAGAGGGAGAATAGGTGGTGCTACAGGAGGAGGTGGGCCTGGACTTGGATCGGCCCGCCCATTATGGTATTGGTTGCCGCTGGGGACGGGAGGCGCGTTTGGTGAGAGGGATGATTGTATGGGTGACGCTTCGGCAGACGTCGTTGAGGCTGCTTTGACTCTGCGGGCAGCCGCCAACGAGTAAACGCAATTTATCTCTCGATTCTGACAGTTGGTGCAAGGAGGACCTCGTTCGTCACACTAAAACAGCAGAGAGACAAGAATAAGCATGGGGCCAGGCACCTTCGCAGCTGATGGGGGTGGGTTGGATGTCGACGGGCTCTATATATATGAAGTCTTCATATATTGTGCGTTGCCCGGTACGCAGCAATTATTATTATGCCTGACCGGTCAGGCCCGGTCAACAACCAGCTAAGGAGACAGAGATACGATGCCATCGACCTTGATATATAGACAGCATCCATCCCACGTCTTAACACGACCCAATAGCTAATAGCAGCGAGGGGGGAAGCATGCGGTGCAAGGGCAAAAATGAACGAAAAAAGCTCTGCTGGCTTGGACAACAACAACCCTACCTTGACTCGTCTCTGCTTGCACTGGTCGCATCCATTCCGCGACTTCTTGTGCGATCTCCGGGGCGCCATGTTTTGACCAGCAGTCCCGCCGCATTAATAACAGCCATTACCTGCCGGCATGTCCCAGAATGACAGGTCGCTCAGTGTCCGCTGGCCTGGCTGTCACCGTAGCGTGGTTGGGGATAAGGCTTTTCGGGAGCGCTGGCCAATGATGCCGGCGGAAGGCCCGGATAATCCACCGTCCAGCTCTGAGGCATGCAAGCAGCGATCATCAAATTAACAAGCTGCGAACCTCCCTGGCTGGCTGCCGACGCTCTTCTGGAGACAAGCTATTATTGCTTACTTTTTCTCTTTTCTTTTCTTTTCGTTTTTATTCCTTTTTTATCGACAAGCTAGCCTGGACATGCTGCACGGGTTGACGGGAGACATGGCCGACCCCGTGGAGCCCATCCAGGGTTCGGAACATCAGGAGAGAGAAAACGAGAGCGAGAACGAGCGCAGGAAAGCGAGAACGACTTGATATCAAGTCCTCCCCAGTCCCCGTCCTCGCCCAGCGTATTATTAACTAATAATGAACCGATGCAGAAAGTTATGCATGATTCATGGCTCCATACTTATCGCAGGCGATATCCGTCTCTTTTGTTCCTTTCTTCCCTTTTGCTCTGTTGGTTCCCGTTCATCCTAACTACTACGTCTTGCTAGGCCAGACGCAATCTCCATCTCAATACCCTTAATCAAAGCTGCTCGTTAACTATCGAGCGGGGAAAGAGAAGATAAATAGAAAAAAAAACAATAAGAGAAAAAGAACAATGGCACAGCCAAGTTTTGCTACCTGTACGGAGGTTGGGCCAATGTGCCCGGTTGTGGCCACCACCTACGGCTACTATCCCCAGCTCGGGTCAAATGCCTTCCTGACTGCATTCTTCGCCTTCCTGGCTCTCATCCAGCTGGGCCTTGGAGTTTTCACTCGCACATGGTCTTTTCTGGTTGCGCTGTTCATGGCCTGCGCCCTAGAAGCAATCGGTTACGGAGGGCGTCTGCTCATGAACAAGAATCCCTGGTCCAAAGATGCATTTCAAATCCAAATTGTCTGCCTCATCCTGGCTCCCACCTTCTTGGCTGCTGGCGTCTACCTGACAATCAAGCATATCGTCATCTTTGTTGGCCCAGAGCACTCCCGTATCAAGCCAAAGCTATACACATGGGTGTTCATTCTGTGCGATATCGGTTCTCTTATACTGCAGTCAGTTGGTGGTGGGGTTGCTGCCGCAGCAACAAAGAGTAACTATAAGCTTCTAAACGTCGGCAATGGTATCATCATTGCCGGTATTGCTTTCCAGGTAGCTACCATGTCGGTTTGCGGACTTCTTGCCCTTGAGTTCTTCATCCGAGCATACCGAAGTGGAAAGGGGTTTTCTTCCAGCGGTTTGCCCAATGGAGCTGCAGCACGTAAATCGTTCTGGATCTTCTGTGCGGCAGATGCCTTTGCCTATATCGTCATCCTGATCCGATGCATATACCGGTAAGTGCTCAAGGTATTACCTTATCCTGGGACTTGATATTTACAAGGTGGTTGTATAGTCTACCTGAGATGGCTGGCGGCTGGGGCAACCCACTCATGCGAAATGAGAAGGACTTTCTGCTCCTTGACGGAATGTAAGGCTGATATGATGTCTCTTGTACACCTATACTTGGCTCATGGCTGACATGACTCTAGGATGATTGCTTTGGGCGCTGCTATATTCACCATCTTCCATCCCGGATTCTGGTTCCCACCCATGCGAAAGGGCGGCGCAGGGTCGAAAGACCTTCAGGGTATCCCTCCAAGCGAGGGAACCAGTGTAAATGATGCTGCGGAGAAGTAAAAGCACTCAGCACCCAAAAGCAACCTTATCTTCCCTTCATATTCTTATTTTTTTTTTTTTTTTTTTTTTTTTTTTTTTTTTTTTTTTTTTTTGAATTTTCGGGACTGGCGTTTTGTCGCTTGATGTGCAAAGCAAACCCTTTCCTTTATTTATTTACTCCGATTTCCTGAACATATTTTTGATCAATGTGCCGTTTTAGCGAAGCGTCCCTTTATTTTCCCGATGAGCACTTCTTTGGACGTATATAGATGATCTATTTAGAATCAATTGGGTTGTTTACACTTGGAAAGGCCTGAGTTTTTGTTTATGAGTCTTTTATAGGTCGGGAGGTCAGAGAGTTTCGGGGGCTGAGGTATGTCGTCATAAGCCCCTTTCCCTTCCAATCATGTCTCTACACAAGCTGATGGCAACTTGGATAACTTGCCTCTTAGATATTCATGAGGGGTCCCGTCTTCCATGATTTGTATTGCAGTGTGGCTCTTTACCGGTGTTGTCTACTAGACATGGCTGCCTAGCACATCTATATAGGACTATATATTGACACACGTTGTATGACACCCACGGTACTTCGACGATAAGCGGATAACCGTCACCATGGCTCCATCGAAGCAAATATTCAAGTGTATTGGCATCGTTGGAGCGGGGAACATGGGGGCCACGATGGCGTTTGGCTTTGCTGAAAGGGGCATCAAGGTATCACTCTGGGACGCCAAAGCCGACAATGTGAAGAACGTGATGGACAAGGTCGAAGGAGAGAAGGGAGTGGAGGAAAACATACAGCCGTTCTACGATATCCATGAATTCGTCAAGAGCGTTGATGTGGCAATCGACCAGGATGGACGAGGTCGTCGACCGTTCATCTTCTCAATCACCCATGGGTGGCCGGCAGACTGTGTCCTGGCGTCAATGATGGATGACCTTGAAGATGGAGATATCATACTTGATGGAGGCAATGAGAACTATCGAAACACCGAGCGAAGACAAGAGGAGATGGAGAAGCAGGGAGTTAGCTGGATTGGGATGGGAGTGTCAGGGGGCAATCATTCAACTAGGCCTGGACCTAGTCTAGCACTTGGAGGTGACTCTGATGCCATCAGGGCTGTGATGCCTTTGATGAAGGAGTTTGCAGCGCAGGACGCTCGAACTGGTGAATCCTGCGTGGCCAATGTCGGAACCAGGGGTGCAGGCCACTATGTCAAGATGGTTCACAATGCAATTGAGAACGGAATGCTGTCTACCATATGTGAGGCGTGGGCACTGCTGCATTATGGATTGGGAAAATCATATGATGAAATCGGGGATATATTTGAGAACTGGAACTCCGAGGGGCCCCTGAGGAATACGTTCCTTGTCCAGATAGGGGCCAGCATCTGTCGAGAAAAGAAGAAACCGCAAAAGGACAGCGATAAGAAACAAGCTGCAGACAAGCCCTATATCCTGGATGACACGCCCGATGCTGTAAGACATGCAGATGACGACGACACCGCGGGTACACTGTACTGGTCTGTCATGGAGGCGGCAGACCGGCACGTCTCTGCTCCCAGCATCGCAGCGGGCCAATTCCTGCGAGTTTCCAGCGTGAACAGGAGACAACGGCTCAAAGTGGCCCAGAAGCTAGGCATAGCACCCCCGAAGAGGCTCACGCACATCCACGACGTCCCTACCTTTGTCGAAAGGCTTCGAGACGCAGCATACGTCTCCATCCTGGCATCGTTCTGCCAGGGACTTGAGTTGATTGCCCGTGGATCCAAGGATGAGAAATGGAGCACCGATCTAGGAGACTGTCTGAAGATCTGGCGGGCTGGTTCGATCATTCAGGCGGAGTATATATCCGACCTGTTGATGCCGGCCTTGACATCTGGAGCTCACATCATGAACATGAAGCTGGTCGATGAAGTTGCTGCCGCCATGAACAAGAACTTTGACTCTCTGAAGCAGGTTGTTCTGAAGGGCACTGAGTCAGATGCATATATCCCATCTTTGTCTGCGAGTCTCGAGTATCTGAAGTATGAAGGAGCCAAAATGCTGCCAACACAGTTCATGGAGGCTGAGCTGTCTTTCTTCAATGCCCATCGTTATGACTGGCCGGGTATACGGGGGTAGTCGGGTTATCTACATGCCATGCAATCTCCCATCCTGTCTCGGGGGTTTTTCGGTTGATTATCAAATTTACGTATCTTCTCGGTTTCAGCTTCGGCTAACTACCTGTTTTATATCCATCACGTGTTGCTATTTGATTGCAATTATTTACATGAAAGCGTTCTCGAAACCAGAAAAAAACAAGGCATGCATGGCTAATATCAGATAAGTAGTTATCAGATTGACCAAATGAAAGAAACAAGGATTGAATCAAATTTGATGAATATTCTCACTAATAAAACAAGAATCCAAAATGCGCAAACATGGGGGTATGCAGATGCAGGCTAACTACGAGAGACATGAAGACAGTAATAATATAAAGGGGGAAGAAAAAAAAAAAGGCATCCAAAAGTGGCCGTCATAGATGGATCTTCGACCTTGAGCCGGCATTTGAAAGACGCGGCCGTCGCTGTCTACGCTCCCTCCGCGAGCTGGTCTGGATGAAGTACGGCTCTGCAGCGGAGCCGTTCTGCGGGAGATGCGGCGGCGTCTCTCTCGTGAGCTGCAGCAGCTTGAACTGCTCTGTTGATATGATACCCATGCAGTACATATGGCGCATCAGGTCGAAGTCCGGACATGGCTCTACCTGGCCACAGGCTCCCCAGCGCGGATGTTCAGCAATGATATGGTCCAGCATGTTCTGCCATGCCTCTCCCCCCACGGGCTGTTGTTGTTGATGCTGTTGATTCGGCATCACCAGCTGCAGCTGGACAGGCTGGCTCTGCGGATTGGAAAAGACCTGCTTGCACACGATGCAGCTCACTTTGCTCGGAGGCGGATGGGCCATGAGATGGCCGGTGACGTGCAGTTTCCAGTCCTCGGGGTCTTCGAATGATTTATCGCATTCGAATATTCCGGCAAAGATACACTTGAGGGCGAACAGGTCTAGGGTCTCGTCGCGGTCAGGAAAGGGAGCTGGCAGGGCAACGACCGGACCGCCGTCATTCTGATGGAGGATCTTGGGCCGGGAGGAGTAGACATGCGGACTGCGGTCTGTCGAGTCGATGCTGGAGCCAGAGGGCATCGACTGCGACGTGCATATCGAGACAATCATGCTGAAAGTCGGTGTACGCCGGCGGACGTGGGCTGCTTAAACTAGATTGATGCTCGACACGACGGAGAGGACTCGATAACTACTGCATCGATGTCTCAGTCCAGTGAATTATACGGCCAGGATAGACAATAATTATGCAGAATAAGACGCTGGAAGGGCAGCGAAGTCGACTTCCGGTCCCCTGGCCTCGGCCTGTATATATTTATACGCCCTCTAAACACCCAGCGAAGTGCCCGACCCGCAACGCAAGACGGCGATATCAACTCCAGGACCGAAAACAGGATATAAATATGTCTTGTTTATGTGGTTTCCCTTCACCCGGCCCGCTCCCACGGAATTTGGGGCGTCCCTTTTGGCCCTCTCTTCTCCGACAAGGGTCAAACCTGACAGTGTGGGAATCGCAGTCTCACTTGACTTACATCTCATCGACTTGGGCACAAACCGCTGCATAAAAAGGAGCCAAAGACACAAAGAATAAAAGGAGACAAATCGAACCTGACCAGTCCCAGGACAATTGACTAATTTTTTTTCCCTCTTCCCATCAACCTTTTGTGTGTGGCTTGCGGCAAGTCAGAGCTAGCCACGTCGATGTCCCACTCGCAGCTGCATGAGCTGCGGGGATAGAAAAGGCGGTTTTGATAGACGGACAGCCAACCGCTCGATGCTGTCGTGCATAGCCGGGGCCGTGGCACTGCGGTTAATGGTTTGGATGCTGCGGTTATGGCTGCAAATAGCCTGCGAGTGTGACATTATGGCCGTTAATCCAGAGCCATAGCTTAACACAGTCCTCTGTAACTAGCTTGTTGGGCGTCTAGTTTGTGCTTGAAGGTTCGATGACCAGCTGTTCGCCGTGGACTGGTTTGAGCGATGTCTTCAGCTTCATCTACAGGATGAGCGTGTTCCCTCTCGATGAACTGGCCTCGGGGACGCAAGAGTACGGCTTCTGGCTATGCATGCAGTATGTCCCTAGGCCCAAGCATATCAGGCCGTCGGAAGCAGTTACAGTCTATAGTTATGCAAAGGCCAGCTGTTCGCCTAGGGTGTCCAATTTTGTATTCAATGGAGAGAAGGCTCAGTAGATCTTCAAACTGCAAGGAGTTCAACATATTTGATAGTCTATCCGACAAGTAACTAGCTATCTAGCCGAATAGTAGTCCATAATGTTCTGCCTAGAAGGTTTTCGTATGGTCTCTCCGTTTACAAGCAGTTAGATATCTGTTTTATTTGCAAGATAGAGCAATTTCATATCCATTCTAAGCTGAAATCCGTCTACACAATTATCACATAGGAAACAACAGTAGTAAATGGCCGTCTTGTGTGTTATTTGAAAGGGGCCCAAAATAGGGGTATCTACCATTTATCCACTGCTCCGACATGGTATCTTTGTTGCATTGGCTGGATATAGCATTTACAAGGTGCCTGGCACCTTTGATAGATTCCTCCGGGTCCAGTTGGTATCCCGCTACACCATACCTCCATTGCTTTAAGGGTATATAGGAAGGCTTTGATGCTAATCACAAAGCGTAGGTGTGCCGTCTCTAGGATGAAGTATCTTTTTTTTTCACTCGGGGTTCATCCATATCCCCCCTTTTGACCCCTTTTGACAAAAGCGGCTTCACCATCCACCTTGTCCATAATCTTAGAAGATTCAAATAACTTGTGTAAGCCTTTAACATTTCCTCCAGGGTGGTAGAGAATCCCACAGGGATGGCCCAAAGGGTTGGGCTCTTCCCTCCACTAGCATCTCCAAAGTTATAGACTAGCTTCTCAACTGTTTTCCCTTCAAAAGTGATCTCGACCTTTTCCAATCTTCGCAGTGCTCTTTCTCTTGTCTTGTACCGAATACAACCGCGACGTAGGAGTTGCTTGACCGGATTATCGACTGGGATCTCAGCTTGTATGAATCAAGACTTTGGAGAATTGTCTTTTGGAGATAATCCAATGCTTGCTTTCGTCGTTTGACTAAAGATTTGGGCAGAGACACAAATAATGCTGTATTTGCTGTATTTGATTTGGCTAGGGTTTCCTTCTCTGCCTTTGAGAGTCTAGTTGATATAGGACCCTTGGGCGTTGACAATGTAGTTGTAGCTGTATCCAGACCTTTCTGCTTAGGCCTCTTCTCCTTGGAGGTCTTCTGCTATCTGAGCGTTAGACAAATAGGAGATTATCGAGGAGGCGTATCAGGTATTGCGCTTTATTTATAGGAGATTGCTTGCTGGAGCAATCGAACGTCGTGATGTAAACGCAATAGGCTGAGTGTGAGCAATAACTGAGCCCCTAGCTAGGGTCTAAGACACAGGAACCCGCTCGCGACTTTTGAACCCTTTGGCTTATAGAGGGATATCGACTATTTCGGTGTAGGCCCCTGGGTCGAGGGCACTGGGGAAAACTTATTCTCCACTGTTGGAGCAGCGAAGGGTCTCCAACGGCCATGATATGCAGGCATTGCGTTTCTGGAGATGTCCCATTAACTGGTTAACCAGCTGATAAAAGGGGTGGCTTGAGTGCTGTAGCTATCGGGGCAGGGCATATTTGCACCATCGAATGTATCGCGGATAAGCGAGTAAGGCGCTGGCTAAAGAGAGAGCCAGTTAGCAGTGGATAACTCTTTGTACCTAGATGATAGACAACTTGCCTAAGTATATCCTTTCCTCCACCCTGGTAAGGGGTCTCCTCTTCCCGAGGTTCTTAAACCACAGTACAAGCTGCGGGATAAGTATTGGCCTTTTCTTTGATCTCAAATGCATCGCAGAGTGACTTAGGGGCCTGACAGTGAAGGCTGTCTCCGTGGATCCCAAGGCTCCAGTACGGAGCGAGCAGCCTGCCAGATAGTAGGTACTCTACAGCAGTAACTGCTTTATGCGAGAAATTCCGTTATGACAATATTTCTCTGAGAATCGAAATAATTGTATGCATCCCGCCTGTAATGGCTTGTAGCCCCGTCCTGGAGATTTGGTTCGCTCGAGGATAGCTCAGATTCATCATCAGAGCAGCCTGAGCACAGTTGATATGGGTGGTATGTAGCCTCCCAGACTTTTGATTGAATGGCACATTGCGAGTTAGTCGTCCATGGGTATTTCGATCTCCTTAAAGTAGGGCTTCTTAACGGGGGTACAACGGCTACATGAGTCCCTTTTTCCGTAGGCTTAAAGTCGTCTTTTCTTCGGGTGTTGAGAGTAAAAGTAGTTCCATGCCTCTAGGAGTTATATACTTGCCTCTAAATGATTATATGGCAGAGCCGGAGTGGGATATAAATGTGCAACAAGTTGGCTTAAACGTGCGTCATGCGGGAAAGTGTCGAGCTTTCTCGTTGCCGGCCTTCCCCCCTCGATGGCTGATATGTTTGTGTATACCGATAAAACTTGAGGGGCAAATCCATGAAGAGAGTTGTCATTTTGATACCCAGTTACTTTTCAGCAACAGAAAGGTAAGCCAGGGTATTCGTGATAATATTGTGGAAATGGTTGAGTCGATGGCTGGAGTAGTGTAAGGAAGAGAAAGAGAAGGAGGAAAATTGAAGAAATTTCTGGGAATTTATAGACCGCCTGGGGGACTAGCTACGCTGCCAGAGTGAATGCATTCTGGTAGTGAATTAGCCGGAGATGAAGCCATGTCACTAACGAAAGGAGACATGCCGGTCTCGCTGCTGGTATCCCGCATACAACCATAGCAAACAAGCCATAAGCCATTCAATCAAAGGAGTGACTGGAACTGCGTCACTTTACCTAGACATACTCCTTAAACCTGCTCCTTAGACATGCTGCTCGTGGTATGCTCTTTGTTCTCCTTTATACCTTCTCCTTGAACTTGTCAGGATTATATCAAACGGACAGCTTATTCCACTTACTGCTAAGCGGAGGCTCATCCTTTGGAAGATTTGACAAGCCCCAGAGACAAGTCTTAGTAGCGCATGTAATCATCCGTGCTCTCGTCAAAGGACTCAGCGTAACCATGGCTTCCTAGCCACTCATCGGCAGGCGTGGCAGTTCCATGTTTGAGATAGAACTCCGTCAAGGTATCATTTAATTCTATCAATCATGAGCAAACATTCTCCATCTCAAAGAGACTAGCTTGTCTTACCCTTCAACTTCATGGGGGACGACGGCATGAGGGAGAATTCACAGCGGATGTTTCGCCCTCGCAGGAGCATAAGGGACTTGGGTATCACGGTCCCTAGAATCATCAGCGGGTTTCCACCGCTAAACACACATTGAAGCCGTACCTTTAGGGATGCATAAGAAGTGAGGAAATGCATCTGGGGGCTGTCTGTCTGCCATGTCTTCGAGGAAGTAGTCGTATGACATGCGTGTTTGCTGCTGCATCCAACGGGTATTTGGCATAAAGACCGCGCCGTTTGATACTACCCACAGTAAGTAAGTATACGAAGGGAATAAGAGGACACACGTAGAAGATACCATACAGATATTAGTGATTCCTGGATATACCAGGCCGTCCTTGGAGATCTCCACGCCGTCTGCAAACTCAAGGTCTTCATTTCCCTTCTTTAGCTCCTTGTCGTAGAGCCGCGAGTCCCGGTGAATCTGGAATCGATAGAGGGTGGCAGGAAAGCTATCATGTATGGAGGTGACCGTAAAATGACGCCGGGCATTGAAGACGGGTTTGCCCTTAATTAGAGGGTTAATTACAGTGGTTCTAAACATGGCCATGATGATTGATGTACAGATAACAGCAAGGGCAGTTTTCGGATGTTGTGCTTCAGGGGCAAATTAACACCAAACAATTTGATCAACCAGTTAGTTAATTGACTGGTAGCACCGGAATATAATTAGCCCATTAGTTATTTCGAATTTCTAGCGTAGCTTAGGCTTATAATTGGCCATGCGTAACAAGTTAATAAAAAAGTGATTTAATTTCGTCGATCAATTCTGAAGAATCAATCCCACGGTCTATAGTAGCCACGCAGCATCATGTCGAGATTCATAAAGTCCTACAGCGTAATACCAAAGGAGCTCTTCCGCATAAACAACGGCCGTGTCGTTCGTTTGCGGGCTTATCCTGGCCCTCGACGGCCTCCTGGGCTGTTTGACCTTCTGACGTACAACGGAATGGTGCAGCCAAAGGCACTCAACCCGGCCACTTATCAGCGTAAGAACATCAATCGCCCCTGTGCAATTGATATAAACACCAGTATAAGACTAATTCATGCCTGTTTTGATGAGATTAACACCAAACGGAGCTTCAATGCGGCCAAATACTCCAAAGATGCAGCAGACTGCAGCCGGCCTCAGGGGGAGCTCGGTCTGTATATACACGGTGGATGCTGGTCAGTACTCAAATACGTCAATTTGGTCAAATATCGAATCTAACGGATATAATTAGGGATCCGGATACCGGACGACCTGATACTGGTCCATGAATTCAAGGACCATTACTCCCTGCAGGCCAGAAACGCCATGACGATAGAAGGTAAGCTAGACACTGAATCCATCGATTACGGCTTGACTAACTGTCTAGATCTTAATGCTAAAATCACTCGTTTCCTCGAGGGCAGCGGTCGGTGTCTGTCAAAGGACGAGTGGCTGCGAGAGTACCCAGAGGCTACGGAGACGGAGTGACGAGCCGGTGATCACAGCTGTTGATGATGAGTTTTGTAGGAGGATTGAGGCGATGGAGGAAAGGGGCTCACACACGTAGGGTTATGGTTCAGAGGCGTTCCGTGTCTATGTGAATAATGGCCATCCTTAGAGATGAGAGGCTCATACGGAACTCAAAGGAGGAGCTTTTTCGAGGCGTAGGAGTCTAACTGGGGTATGATTTTGCTCGCCGGATGGGAAGTCGATGGAACAAACTGAAGATAGCCCGAAATCTCTGTCATTGGCATAATATATCCTATCAGATCAGCTTCTCTTCCGCCATCACCAGGTAACTGCATTAGAACTACTACGGCGTAAAGATGCCTGGCTCTGGGCGTTGAAACGGATGGACAGTGTGTAAATATACTCAGCGCGACGGCCATAGTCTGCCAACCACCAAGTATGGCCTGGCAGTCCACCAAATTCTGGAATGAGAACTTGTTACACCTAAAGGTGACCGTAGCTGCATCTCCATCCCAGCGTCAGGATGTGCTGCGTTCTAGAAGAGCACTGTGGTATAGTTTGACATGATCCTAGAACTTCACCAGATAGTAGTTAAGATGCTCGTGGTTTATCTCTCCAAGTATTTATTCTTTCTTCCCAATGTCTGGCTCTATTTAGGGGTATCTACTCAGTCGCCCAAACAATCCAACATAATAAAACCCAAAAGGTGTAATCATCACATCGTATTGTCATTAATTCTTCATGCGTAGCACTTCAAGGGCAAGATCCGCTGCTTTCGCCCTGGCCTGGTTTTGACTTACGCCATCGTCAACTCGAGATATCTCCTCGTCCCCTACCAAGACCTGACACTTCCATTGTGTAACCCCGGGTTTCACATGGACCTCTGACACAACGTACTTCACGCTGAGGGACTGAGCCACTACGCCGAGACGTTGTTTCGGATGCATAAAGTCAATACCATCTTCTTCGAGAACACGTTGGAGATAGTCCATCAGACTAATGCGTGCAAGAAACTTTTGGCATGCTAGTATCGAGCCGCGTGAGTCAATGAATATTGCGCCCAGGATGCTCTCGATGATATCCGAAAAGAATTTGGGTGCATTGAGCGTCGAAAGTAACGTCCAGGGATAGCTAGCGCCTGACCGCAACGCTTTTTCTATCTGGTCTCGTAACTCCTCAAACGTGCGGGCGATGGCCTGCTGGGTCTCGACAATATCCGTACTCGAATGCGACATATACTGCCACAGGGACACTTGGTGGGTAGACGAAGTGACTTCCACCTCCCCGGTTGGAGACACGCAGACATCTTCCCGCGTTACGTCCGTGGACGTGTTCATGCATAGGAAAGCAAGGAAGTCAGCGTTGACCAATGCAGTGCGTATCAGGTGCATATCTTGATGAGGAATCTCTTTTTTGCAGCGGAACAGTGCCCTCGTAACGATATTGTCCAGAATCGAATCCCCGAGGAACTCGAGCCTCTGGTACGTCATCCGACTAATTAGATTGCTGGGATGCGACAGGGAGGTGGCCAGGAGGGCCTTTTTCGTAAACGAGTAATCGATCAGGGGTTCTATTTTCGACATGATATCGCGGGGGCAATCGTCGTTGAAGTCCGGTGCGGAGTCGAAGAGAATTTCAATGCGCTCCCCAGACGGCTGCCAGTTGATTTCGGGGAGAAATAGCTCCAGGCAACGCAGCACTTTGTTCTCTCCCCCATCGATAATGGCAGCCCCAATTAATGATTCCACAACATCTGCAAGGGTCTTGGTAGACAATTCCCGGGTGGATTTCTCTCCAATTTTCCCCGCATTGTCCGCGTACGTGCTGTTGTATAGCGGCCGCCATTTCGCACCCGTGAAGCATGTCGTAAGGATAAACTGGTCCAGTCCCGTATCTACCGCAGCTTTCCAAAGTCGAGAGTTGGATACGATGGAGTCCTTCTTTTTCGACAATATCCCCTCATGCCAGAGTGGATGCTCTGCCAAAAGCTGCATAGATGCATGCAGTTTCAAAGCACTGTCTCCAAGAAATTCCAGGCGTTGATAGTTGGTATCCTCCCTTGCTGAGGTGGCTGTGATTGCTGTCAGCACGAGCTGAATATTCTGGAATCCTACGGGCGACAATATAGTTTGGGAGAGTTCCTCGGCCAGCAAGTAGCGCCCAATGGTGTGTATCAGGGATGGGATGAAGAGTGCGAATTTTGCGAACCCGACAGGT
>DS995792.1:36977-64002 GCA_000151175.1 Trichophyton equinum CBS 127.97 | reverse complement strand
ATACAGCTTTGTCGAGCTGGAATACAGTTCCTCGCAGTGTGATGTGGTTTAGAGTCGGTCGAGTTGGCGACAGGATGCAAGAAATCAGCCCTCTTCGGCCACTTTTCTCCCTCGACATGCAGTATTTCTTCCTCTTCCTCGTCGTCCTCCGCAGACTCACTGTCATCTTGTGCCCTGACGGGTTTCATCCATACAAATCTTTCCGCTACCCATGCCCTGGCATAGATATCAGTCCGCCTTGCAAGGCCAAAGTCTCCAATCGAGCCCAAGCCGCCGCTTTCAAGGTTCCGTCCCAAAATGGACTCGCTGACTTTAGTGCACCATGATTCAAGCCCTCCATGCCCCTTGGCAAGGTCGGGGACAAATATGCAGGAGAAATCACGGGAAGTCCCGTTCATTCTAGATGGGAACACGGAGGATAGAAGAATATGTGTAGCTAGTGGGGCTGAGACAATATCCTCCTCTGACACAGTCAATTCTTGCGGCGAAACCGATGCTGAAAGAGTGCTTGTCTCGTTCCAGAATAGTTTAACAGTAAAGCCGCATGGGAGGGGTATTGGTAGGATTAGTAGCATTCTCGGTAACTCCTCCGTTCCAGAGGAAATAACAATACTGCTCTGATAGAAGGTATCTGTACTGTGCCATCGATCAGCAACCATTTTCCAGGGGTTAAACACCTCGGAGCATGTTGTCATGCTGGTGCGTTTTTCAATATGTGCTGTTTCTTCGTCGGTGGTACGGCAATGTTCGGGCATCAAGTGGTCGTTGACCAGACCGGCCTTGTAAAGCTGCAAGTATGCTTGAAATGCGGCATCTCGTTTCGCCATTTTTTCCCTTTTCCATGCTTGAATTCCCTCGAATTCACGAAATTGGAGATCTAGAACTGTGGGGAGTAATACTTTGGCGGTTAGCATATCTTTAATTCCCGAGTTAGAGATGATGAAGTCAGGCTGAGTATCTGTAAATTCACAAGGTAATGTTGAGCAGAAGTGAGAAAGGTGTGAGCGAGCATTCTCGAGGGTCAACAACGCCCTGACAGAATAATAAATAGTCAGCAAGCAATCCCACAAAGGCAGCCCTGGTGTAACATCTTACCCGGTTGATTCTATTCTAAGGCTTTCATATTCGACGTCCTCTTCATCGTCCTCTTCCCGGAGCCTGTCTATAAACTCCTTGTTGTTAAAATACCTCTCTTTCATAATATCCTCCATGGCTTCCCAGTCCTTATGTGTCGCAGTGTCATCTTCGGCATAAAATATAACAAATTTCGAGCTTTGCTTTCTTGCTCTACCCCGTCTTTGAACAAAGGAGCGTAGCTGTTTCGGGGGATCAAAGCAGACAACAAGATCGCATGCGGAAACGTCTATGCCTTCTTCAAGGACAGAGGTAGCAACAAGTAAGTTCTTTTTGCCAGACTTCAAGTCATCTATAGAGTTCTTCATGTCTCCTGGCTTGCTGAGCTCAGTAATATCTGCCTTCCTGTCAGAAAAGGCAGAGTTCCCTAGGAAATAATCTGGCATTATGTGTGCAAGCTCTGGGTAATGGGAGATGAGATGTGAGAGCATAACAGCTGTTGCCCTTTGCTCAACGAAGATTATGCCCCTTGAAGTACCAGTGAGTTCTGACGCTAAGAGGTCTACTAGATGTTCAACCTTTTGTGAAACCGCATCAGGGGTTGAATTCCAGCATCTTTCACCTATGATCGCAACCACCGGCTTCAATGCATTGCACAAGAAGGAGGAGTCATCTCGATCCCACTCAGACCAACTCTGGTCAATGAGCTTGGCCCTTTTCTCGCGGGTCCGTCGGTATATCTCAGAAATAAACGTCGACGAGGCCCAATGACCAAGCTCGCCGTATATATGGCTAACCCTAGTGAAGCATCGCTTCAGCTGATCAAGGCAAGGGGTTTTCCGGTCACGAGCACGCATGAACCTCTCTATGCTTTTGCGGTCCGTTTTTCCTTTATACCTCTGGAAAAACGGGTCACTCTCGATATCTATATCATTCAGCATGGACAGAAATTTCATTTCCATGTTGTGAGGTATTGTTGAGTCCTTCTGGTACGAAATTTTCAGTAGCTCTGGTATGTGTACATATTGCATCATCTCTTCACGGTGAAAAGATGGCGTTTTACAGCAAGCATGGAGGTTTTGCTCCAGTTGTCTACTTTCCATGAGCAAACTGCATTCACAAGCTTAATAGCCGAGTACTTACCTCAGAGAATCTTCGGTTAACTTCGAAGTGGGACTAGCAGTAAGGCCGAGAATAGACGGGAGATCATTTGTCTCACTGAGCTGGTCTATACGGGCATGGTAGAAATTTTTCATAATTTTATTTTCCGGGGAGGCTTTGACGCAATGGTGTGCTACGCAACAGAGTTAGCAAGGGGTGAAAGTAATCGTAATAGTCAGGCAGGGTGATATAACTTAAATAGTTACCTTCATCAAAAACAAGCAATGCTATTCGCCGTAAGGTAATGAAGCCATTGGACAGCACATCTAGAAGTATCTGGGGTGTTGATACAACAATCCTGGTATTTAGTAGAAAAGCATCCCATATCTTCTGTGTGGACCAGCGTTCTAAGTTATCTGCTCCAGTCAAGATCTTCGTCTGATAGGCAGGAAGCTGTTGGGAAATAGCCCTGTACTGCTGCTCTGCAAGGGGCACTTTTGGAGCCAGAAACCATACGAGCTATATACATCCGTTAATATGTTGTGTTGCCCGTTGGTTGATTGTTCACGGGAGTTCATACCTTATCATTTGAACACCTTTCTAGTTCGTGTCTAATGCGAAGAATGGCACTGTATATATGACCAACGGTATTAGAAGATGCTTGATTGTTCAAATGATCGTAGCTTAACGTCTCAGCATGTGTATAGTTAACTGACATTTGAGTCTTGCCGCTGCCAGTGTCCATCTAGTTGCAATATTAGAAGCCTTTTAAGCCATATAGGAGGCAAACAGATGTATAGAACTAACCGCGACTATTATGTTCTGTTTTATGCTTGCGTCCAGCATCTCTATTTGATATCCTCTTGATCTCAGCGTATCCGGAGCATCCTCCAGGCCGCCAGGGCCCGCTTTCTGCGCCGCTTCATTTCGAGGCATATCGCTTGAGCCAGAACTTGACCTGGGCCGTTTCCTCCCCTGCTTATGCTCCTCTAGGGCCAGCATCTGGCCAGGGAGTTCTGGCTTCGCGGTGGCCATGCAGCGTTGCCGTCGATGTCTTTGGTTCGGCGGTTGTAGTCAGGAAGATGTTCTTGGTGGGTCTCAAGGCGCAGTTGGTTGGTTGGTTAGCTGGAGAGGAAGAGAGAGAGAAACACCAGGATGGAAAACCACAGCGAGGTGCGATAAAGAGGAAGAGTCTCGCCTACGATGATGAACGGACTTTTAAATACTGGACGGTGATGGAATTCTCTGGCGCTTTTTTGGCCATGCATGAGCGCGAAGAAACCCCGCGTTGCATGCATAAAACATATGAAAGAAACTAGAACGGGGAGACAGGGCAGAAGAGTGTCACCATGGCTCAGGAGCTTTCATTACTGATATTATGGTAAAATGTAGTCTATCATAGGTTGGTCAAGTAGTCTTCGATCTCCTCCTTGCTGAGCTTTCTGAACCGAGGGCCTCGGGCTCCCTCAACGCCTTCATATCCGAGCAGATGGTGTGCTGGAGGTCCGACAATACCTGCATGCATAGGTTAGTTCACAGCTGTTTACAATGGGTAGGAAGCTTGGCATTGTAGAAACACTGACCAATCTCAATGGTATCGCCGTTCATTTCACCTTCGATCGTCTCCTTCAGGGTCAGGAGAGCGATGTGTACGGCGTCCTCCAGCTCTAGACCTTCAGTGTATCTCTTCTCAAGGAAGGTCTTTGCACTTGTGGAGCTCTTCCCAATGGCCGTGGCCTTCCATGGGAAATAACTTCCACTGGGGTCGACCTGGTACAAGCTCGGCCCTCCCTTCAAAATACCTCCCGTCTTGCCGGAAGCCTTCTTCTTCTCAGCATCCGTCTCTCCCTCCTTGGCTTCCGTGGTCTCTGGCTCGATACCGTCATCCCAGCCAGCAATGAGCAAGCTCACGCCGTACGGCCGGACACCACCAGACTGGGTGGCTTCCTGTACAACTCGGGCAACGTCTTGTACAAGTATTCTGGTTGGAGGATATTCGTTGTAGATGCGCTTGTAGTTTGTGTGGGAGGTCTTGCGGGCCTTGTCAACGAGCACGCGGTAATCTGGGCCCATTCCAGAGTAGACCATGCCTATATCCGGGGTGATCAGGGAGACTTTGGAGAGCGAGGGGGGATCGACAAGAGGGCTCGTGGACTTCTTCTCTGTAGCTAGGACCACTCCATTCGTAGCTATGGGAGGCGAGACAGCATCAGTAAACCGGTCGATATAAGCGGATTATGACGCAGCTCGCCCTAACCTTTGATTCCAAGGGCAGTTACACCCTGGTTGACAGCATTTAGAGCATATTCTACACCCAACAAGTTAGCTTGATAACTGCATCTCTTCGCGGCTCGGCTGCCATACCGATCTGAACTAGTTTCCCGCTGTGTCAAAAGGTCAGCTTTCAAGCTCAAGCTCAAGCTCGCATCCCGCAGCATCACGGCGCAGTGGAGAGAACAGTACCTGGGGGAGAAGGTCGTCAGCGAGAACGAGTAGCGGTCGGCCATGGCCAAAGGGCGGAATCGAGACGGCGAGCTTGAAACGCAAAGGGCACGGTCTGGCGGTAGCTGTCGGTGTCTGCGGCGGGCCCTCTCGAAGCTCTGCGGCGGCCGTTCGTCAAGCGGTTTTGTTTACTTCACGGCGTCGTTCCTTTCTGCTTGCTTGCTTGCTTGCGTCTTTCTATTTGGTTTCCATCACGAGAAGCGCAAGGCAGATGTTGACGCGGCGCCGCAAACGGCAAGATTAGCCGCTCGGCTAAACCTGCGCTTCCGGGCGATCTGGCCAGCTTTCTTTTCACAAAGCATAAAAGAACATCCACAGACAACACGCATATATAAAGACGACGACCGACGACCGACGACAGACGACGCCGTTGCTGCTTCTCGCCGGCTCCAGGACGATGCCATGCTCCTTGACCGGGCGGCCGACAACGGACGTGCATGTTGAAGCTGGCTGAAAACGGAGCTGTCTACACAATTATATATATAAAAAAAACAATAACTAGCTGTTCTCTAACTACATAGGTGGCCATGGACTCGGCTCCGTCGTGGCAGTGGCCTGAAGATGCCAGCACCGCTGGTTCACGGCCAGGAGGCAATGCAGAGCCTGAGAGAGAGGAGACAGGTGGCCAGCCTGCGCCGGAACCCAAGAGGTACCCGAACCGGACGTGCCGGATCTGCCTCGAGAGTGTGCCTCCAACCACGCATCTGCCGTCAGAGAGCTTCCCAAGCTTCCTACAGTCAAAGATCAGAGTGACATACGAATCCTCGGACCCTGAGCTGGGTCGTCTGCTTCGGCCGTGCAAGTGCAAGGGGTCGTCAAGATATGTCCACGAGGGTTGCCTGAAGCTGTGGAGGAATGCCGACCCCGCGTACGGGAGACGGAACTACTGGCAGTGTCCGACCTGTGGGTTTGAATATCGGCTGGAGCGGATGACATGGGCAAAATGGATCAACAGTCAGGTTGCTCAATTGACGCTTACGGCGGGCATCCTGCTCTTTACTATATTTCTGCTCGGGTTTGTGGCAGACCCGATTATCAATATATACCTAGACCCTCTTGATACCATCACTGGTGACTTGTGGGACGATGGCACAGAAGTCTTGGGAGCCGTGGACACGAGATCGACCTGGTTTGAGCATCTTATGAAGGGGCTTGCGTCGCTCGGAGTGCTCTCTTTTCTGAAGGTGGTGCTCGCTGCCTCACCGTGGCAGTGGTGGAATCTACGCAACTCTGGACTTCTCGGCGGGTCAGGCCGGAGATCAGCTAACACTGGGAGGAGCAGGGCTGCATCAGTGAGCTGGATAGTGCTTGCTATCGGCGTAGCTACATTTCTCTGGGTATGTATTTCTCCCTATCCCGATACATTGTCTCAGCTACTAACACAAGCAAACAAAAAAAAAACAGGGCGTGTATAAAGGTGTCCGTGCTTGGAGTTGCAGAGTACTTGAAACTGCTGGACAGCGAGTCATGGATGTACCCCTAGACGATGACGATAAGGATGATGCCGAGGGCGAGAATGAAGACGAAGAGCCTGCATCCTCTGCAAGTCGTCGAGCTCGATCTAGAAAAAATGACTAATACTGATTTTAATACGACCAATCCTTGTCTCCCGTCTAATCCAACTCTCCTCCAACCTCCACACCGCACTACTTTAAATTGTCATGTCCTCACAATGACGTGCCGATTAGTCTTGTTGCGAAGATCCGATAAATTCTTCACTATCCATCGCCCTCCCTGTTGCTGTGTGCAAACTCCGGCCTCTAGCAAACGTTTTGTTTCTATTCGCCACTATGGAGCCTCACCAGCTTACGGTGTTGGCTTTGGGAAGATTTGACCACTTACCTCGACTTTGTTGAACTCGCTCTTGGGAACTATTCCGTGGGCATTCCCCTGTGATATTCTTTCGCGGAGGACTGAATGCTCATCGCTAGGTGTGTTCGCTCGAGATGTGGTACATCCTACTTATACCACTTTTATACTGCTTTTTATCACATTTATTCCACCAGATTTCCCCAGGATAGGAAATGGACCGTACATTCGTCTATTGCATCTAATACTAAGCTAATATGAGGCCCAACTTCGGATATAGGGTTCATCTCTCTCGGTCCCGGAAGCGGATTAAACATATATGACTGCCAAAACTGATCCCTAAATATCAATGGATTC
The DNA here is from genome assembly GCA_000151175.1 of Trichophyton equinum CBS 127.97. NCBI lineage: Eukaryota > Fungi > Ascomycota > Eurotiomycetes > Onygenales > Arthrodermataceae > Trichophyton > Trichophyton equinum. The sequence goes on along the minus strand of DS995792.1, from coordinate 57,159 downwards.
TTTTTATGAGGTAGACAAAAAAGGGTGACTCTGCCATCTGCGAAACAATCTACCTTTATTATCTTACGATCATTTCTAACTAGTATATCTAGAACGTGACGGTTGGAGAACCAGTTGTTACACCCGACACCTCTGACAACACGTCTACAGATGGTGAATCCGAGGAGGACCCAAATCCGACAATCATGCAGTAACCCGCGGGATCCGCACCGAGTGGGATCCCACGTTAAATCTCACATTATATATTGCGGCTACTTTCTCGCATCCCTACTAGCTCTTTATGCTATCTACACTACTGGATATACACTGTGATAACAAGCAGGTCGTTAGCCTGATGAACAAGAACAGCGTGGTGATTGACACCAAGCTCAGGCACGTCGATATCTACCAAAACTGGCTACGCGAACAGTACCTCGCCATAAATCATTGGCCGCCCCCTTACCAATATACATCAACAAAAGCACCAATTATATATATCCACTGCTTCTTTTCACGATAAACCCTTATTTATCTATAAGTGGGTATAGGCCCTTAAGTTATTTGTTATTTGAATTTACCTGTATACATGTCTGGAGGTACTGAGTTGGGGGGGGGTTTTCAATGACTTCTGGCCTAGTGCTGTACCATGGTATAGAAATATCTCTAGTGTATGGCAAATGGCATTGTCTCTTTCAAATAAGGCTGGTTGCGCCGAAGACCAGACGCTAAAATTAGCTACATGCCAAGTGTATAAGCGGCGCCTATCTACTTAGACGCGGACTTGGCTTCATCTTGGCAAAATGCTTTGTCATATATCATGTGACTAGTCGCTATCCACGTGACTATTTCACCCCTTTTGTCCGTTTTGGGTAAAAAACAACATCGACCGAAGACTTGGTGAAGTTTTGCTCTTTGGACGCGACAAACATCTGGCAACGCAAGCTCGCAGCGGAGTTGCTGGGCTGATGCTGATTCAGCTCTTCTTGTCCTCGTAGGCAGGACCTGATCTGCCTCTTGGCCGGAAAATTCCCGAGTGGCGGATGTAGATATACGAGAGGATGGAATCACGCCGCGTTTGGGGGGGAAGAACTCCCGCGGCCTCACACCACACAGATAACTGACAGGATGATAAAAGGGACGGTAATAATACTTAGGTACGAGAGCCCGCTGAGCTACGCCACCCACGGAGGGCCTTGGTCAGGCCTGACCAAGATTGCACTGATACTTCCTTTTGATCCTCCAACCTTCATCTGAGCATTTGTGTTATATTATCCAACTAACTAACTAAATCCAGGGGTCAGCCCGTAACCCCCCCGGTCATCGAACAAGGGACGGAGCCGATTTGCCTGCACCTGCACGCTCCAGACAGACTTCAAACGTGAGGTTGCACTGTCTCATGGCGTCAGTCAAGCACCAGTGGCATCTCGCTCTGCCAGGAATATGCACAACTCTCAACATGATGGGCATACTCTTCATACTTTGGGCGGAGCCGGCATGGCCGTTACGAGACAAATGCTTGACTGTGAATGCTGAATCGTCTGCGGAGATGGTTTGCGTTTCAGAATGCCAACGAATAAATGGCGACTCGCGCACCCTGCTGGCCCCGTTCCGCCAAATGCAATGCTACTCTGACCTGGGTAGTTATACCCACTCCTACACTCCTCCTCCAGGCTCTCCCCCCTCCAGCATCCAGCGATGCGGCGGCATTCTCTAAGCCGAGCCGGCCTTGTGGCTTGGTTAGGCAGTTGGGCTGCTGCTGCACCCCCAAGGCCCTCGCGGAGCACCCCAGGCACTCCTGGGGCTTCCTGGGACATGCCAGGACAATCCCAGGCACCTTGACCTTGACCTTGACCTTGCCGACGAAGGCCGCTAGATCAGAAGTACGCGGCCCCAACCGAGAAAGATGGGCAATGTTTAATTTAGGCATTCTCGCAACGGATAACATAATTCCTGACCAATGCTGGAAATTGTTTGGCTGCCATCAACTCACACCCCGGCCCATCATCTGAGCTGATTCCAGGTCGATGCCTTTATATCTGCGGGGAGGGCCATGCGACGCTCCCTCGCCTTGGTCACCCTAAATCGTCGTATCGCGCAGACCCTCCTGGGCGAAATCTCATCCAAACGTGGATGTGACACTCTCGGTCGTCTGGACAATCGGCTCCAACAAGAGTGTAAAAACCAGCACCACTGAGGCCCTAGGCAGCTTTCTGCTGCTGGTTTACTCCGCATTTAAAATACACTTAACGACCACCGTGGAGATCCGGGGCGCTCGTATCCATAACTATTCCAGAACGGCCAGACACCGCCGTCTTCCACGTTTTTCCAACGGCCTAGCAAGCAAAAAAAAAAAAAGGCGGACAACTTCGCCAAACCCGCAACGCCAACATCGTACCCATTCCTTTTCGACTAAGAAGATTCTCTCTCAGTTCGACAATAGTCGCGGGGAGGAGGGAGGGTAGTGCGCCCGTTTTTCCCATGGGAGGATGGCGGATACAAGGGCCAGGTGAACAGACGATTTTTTGGCCTGATAGATTCGAATCTTCTCCCGCATAGACACCTGTCTTTCCTGGGCGTTTGCAGCGCACCATGGCTTCCGGTAACCCGTCCGCGGCCGCAACCGCGGCATGCACGCCATGTCGCACCGTGAAGATGAAGTGTACGCGAGATCCAGACTCGGCGTCCTGCAATCGATGCAAGCGCAAGTCGTTAAGCTGTTTCTACGAATCCCATCGGCGCGGTCGCAAACCGGGCACAAAGTGAGTGATATCTTGACTCCTGCTCATGAGAGTTCAGTTTAGTCCCTTCAACTGCGATTGATGGTGCGCATGGTTCTTTTTTTGTTTGCTGGGTTGGAAGAACAAGCGAATCGCTAACCGGCGTGATAACGCTAACTATGCAGACTCCGGCCCAAAGCTGAACGGTTAAAGGCTGCCGGGCTGCCTGCCTTGCTCTCGAGCGCGCCGCCACCAGACACCAGCCCTGCCGTGACACCAGAAGAAGCCATCCGGTCTTCGATAGACACACGCTCTCCAAAACGAATAAAGTCGGATACCAGCTTCAGCTCCCCAGACCTGCCCGATAAACCAATACAACCCGCCATCACCTCCGACAACCCACTGCCTACGAAGCTGGCTTCTATAGCACAATTAACGCACCCTCTTTCGGATAGCCTTGCGCCCTTTGCCTTGTTGAAGAAGTCCTCTACCCTCGGAAACTTCTCGATTGCAAATATCTTGAATGCCGAAAATGAAAGCCCGGCCGAGGAACCCTCTCGTTGGAAAGATTGTTTGGCAGACGATGCCCCCATCGACCAGAACGATCCAGTACTCCAAAATTTGATCAACCTCCCTATAGCTCAAGGTCTTTTCGATAGGTAGGCCTCCTTCACTCCTTCACCCATGCACGGACTCGGTATACTGGATGCAGTTGAGATCTAACATAAGCGTATGGATGGCTATAGTTTTTTCAAATACATGAACCCCTTCATATGCCAGTTCGATCCTGTCCTCCATACGGTACGATATGTTCGAAATCGATCGCCGTTCCTATTCACCGCCCTCCTTAGCGTCGCTGCAAAGGTTTTCTGTCCAGCTATATACGCAAAACTACATGAACATAGCGAGAAGCTGCTTCACAATATCATGGGCTCGGGCGAGAAGTCTCTAGAAATAATCCAGGGCGTCTGCCTTTTGACACACTGGAAGGAATCCAGCGACACGCGTGCGTGGATGTTTATTGGATATGCCATTAGGGGAGGTTTAGAATTAGGCTTGAATAAACTTAAGCCATCTATTCTAGATAAACCAATGCAGCTTGTTTCTGGCTTTGAGGAGGAAATGGAGTTACGGGAACAACGCAGCAAGGAACGCACTTGGCTTGTGCTGTTCATTTATGATAGGAGGTATGCAACTATCCCTCCTATGTTTATTGCTCCCTTTCTATTCTGTCTGTCCCCATACTAAGTACACCGTATATATAGTCTAAGTCTCCAGCTGGGCATGCCATCAATGATTACCATGGACCCTCTGATCCGAAACGTACAGAATTGGCACCAGCATGCATATGCCACCCCAGGAATCGATGAGATGGTCACGGCTCTGACGCAGCTACGCATTATCGGCTTCGAGCTGCTAGATCTTTTCTGGCTTGATCCACTCCATACGTCACCAGAGTTCATGAAAAAGGATGAATTCATACTTCGGTTATGCAATAATGAACTGGACAGATGGGAGGCTCGATGGCATTTGATTATAGATGAAGGTGAGATTCATTACAATTTGCCTCCTGCCTGCCTGGGATCGAAGCTAACGTATTTTGAAGCCGACGCGAGTCTTACCCAGCGATTCCTTGTCCGATTTTACGGCTACCATTTGAGATTGTTGCTCCACTCCTTTCAACTACAGCTATCCATCGCCAACGGGTCTGCTTCCAAGCCTGCGCTATGGGTATGCTACGCGAGCTCGCTAGAAATGGTCCGGTTAATTATAGATCGCCTTGGGACAACTTCCTATCTATATTATTGCCAGGATTCAATTCATGTGATGGTTGCATACGCTGCTGTCGCCATTGTAAAGGTTGGTCTACTTGAAACATCTATGTACACTCCGTGTTGTGACTGTCGTTGCTCACTGCTCTGCCTTAGATCCTCCTATCATTCCCTGGAGAACTCCCAGGCGAAGCGGAGAGTAAAGTACTCGACTACATACTGGAGGCAAGCGAGTATTTTGGGCGACAATCGCCAACAGACAACACTAGCTGTCACTACCAGAGCCAGTTCCTCGCGAATGTGGTTGCACAGTACCGCGCCTCCAGGGCCTCCCCTGCGTCTTCTGTGAAACGACCGGCTTCGAAAGAGCTCTGTGATCTGATGCAGGAGACTACAAGCGGCGCAGACGCCAAAACGCAAGTAAATCTCTCACCGATAGCTGTACCACCACTTCACCAGACGCCTCTTCCGTCGCCCTTTCAAACATCCCAGCAGCAGCAGCAGCAGCAGCAGCAACAACAGCAGGACGGACTCAGCCAGCCACAGCAGCCGCAACAACAACAACAACATCTCACGCCTCTTAGCCACCATCTCCAGGTGGCATCGCACCTTCAAAACGACCTATTCTCGTCCTCAAACACTCCACCGCCGATACCCATGCATATGCCGCTGAACGACCCACTGCATAACCCGCACCACGACCAGCAAACCCTCCCCTTGATCCACCCTGATCATAACCAGCAGCTACTTGCATGTGCACGACCTCTGCTCCCGCCATCGAACATCGAGTGCACTATCAGCGGGTCCATAAATAGCGGCATGATGAGCTCGGGCAGGATATTTGCTTCCCCAAGTCTTCACCCATCGTCGACCCACCAAGCCAACAGCAATAACACGGGCACTATGATGGGGAGCGGCGGGACAGCATCTGCGTCAGGGATACCAGTGACGTCAAGTTCTGGCACTGCTGGAAACGCCCCGAACAGCAGCGACAGTAACGACGGCTACGACAACTACACTGCGACCAACGCTCAGAATGTCACACCGTTCAGCAATACTGGAACGTGGGAGAACCTATTTGCTCATGCCGGGTTTAATATCAACGGTGGAGCATTCCTGCCGAACCCTGGAAGCTCCTGAGGCGATTTCTGCATGCATATACGGTATCTCCCTCGAATCTGACTGACATACAACGTCTTGGACACTTTTACCATCCCCTAATCTTCCTTGCAGTTTTGATAGCAACTGTGGATAGTCTCCTTGGCTCCCCTTTGCATCTTCACCCCCCCTCTCTTTTTTCTGTATATAGTTATGTAAATACGCCTTCGAGATGGATATAGAGAACTGTCTCTTGCAGAGACAGAGGACATTCGTTGTTAATAACATATTGGCTTTATTCCTCGTGCATGGTATGCCCACCATGCATCGGACACCTGCTATTTATAACACTCACTCCTGCATCTTAACTAATATAATAATATTATTACTCAATAACAAAATATAATATATCTTATACGGAGTACACACTCCGAGCATTCTTCTATCCCTTCCTCCTGTCGTCGAAGATCCCCTGTCAATGGCCTCCGTTAGCGGAGAGTTATCGTATCTCTCTCCATCTCCCGCGGCGGCTTTTCAACCTCGACCGTCCCTTGATATCAGACACAACCGCACCAACAACACTCCCAACGGCAGATATGCATGACATGTTGCTAATCGATGCAGGGTTCATGGTCGTCTGCCTACTCGAGTTCCCCCCCAGACGCCTGAATTTGACAGAGTTCGGCTCTCTAGCCTCGCCAGGCTGGTGGATAACTCGTTAACTGGCTGCTCAGCCTCCGCCAGAGTGTACAACGCTGCATGTCACCAACGGTGCAGCTGAATGGTCTCTCTACACCGGCATTCCAGGGCTGACAGCTCGATATAAATAATACGATAATATATGTGTTACATCGTGATGGGTGCTCTCAAAATGGCATTTCTTCGCGCAGCCAGCGGTCGTTGGTCATATATATATACGGCTTTGAAGCCTCCCTTTCCCCATCCGCTGCAGCACACCCAGGGTTGTTGTTAACCTCTTTACTCTCCTCAGGCTGCTCTCATTGATCAAAGAAACGAGACGAGGCGGCCAGTGGCTATTATACCCTCTTCCATCCGGCCAGCCAGCGTGACGAGTTCTCTTTCACCTCCTCTTCGCCGGTTCTGGCATCGCTCGAGAGCTAGCATCTCGTATATCCTTTGTTCAACCATCCAACTCCCCACCGCCGGCAAGAGACTAAAAAGAAAACCGCGCATGAGTAAATAAGAACAAGGGAACGCACGGGGCGAAAAGCAAAGAGCATAGAGAAGATCCGGGGCCAAAAAGTCCAGATCTATTCATTCGGCATAAGAGGGACCACTCCTATTAATATTATGCGCCTTGCTGTGGTGCCTCCCCGTCCAACCAGATCAATGTCAATATAGCTGCTGGTCAGGAGCTGCTTTGCCGGAAAGAGAGTAACTGAATACGCCTCATTCGCCCCCCTCGCTCATCCATGGCCAGTCGGTAATGACCTGATACCGCATTTGATGATAATAACCCGGTTGCTTGGGAACTACAGTAGCCAGGAGTATATATAGCCTTTTTATTTATTAAAAGGCCTTCTAAGTACCTGAAGATAGGCCTCTATCAAATCTGTTTCTTATTTATGCGCATTCCCTCCCCCTTTATCTCTTCAACGGTATTTGAATGCCCTTGTCTTTTTTTTTCCTTATCTCGAGCATTTCAACCGCACCAAAGCCTATCATTTCTTTCGGATTGTACTCTGATGGGGTTGTCATTCGATTGATAACGGGATACCTGGCGCTTTTTCTATCTATCATACCTTATCTAGCGGGTACTAGCTGTGTGTGTCCTTAGGGACAGCCGAGACGATGATACCCCGCGAGATCATCGGATCTACTTCCAGTCGTTCATCTGACGAGCTGCAGAGTTCAAATACGAAAGGGTCAGCAGCGACAGCATCAGACCATCGCACCGAACGGCTCAATTCCTTCACCTCGAGGAGAGAATCCCTCACAGCGGCCGAACGGGCGAGACGCAATCTGAACGCAAAGCTTGCCAACCCTCTCGCTGGACTTAGCCATGCTACCCTGAGAAGCAGGGGAGGCCGATATGCTCAGAAATATCAAATTGGAGACGATGATGATGTTCGGGCATTTGAACTTGGTGCTGTCCTGGCGCAAGATCCTGAGAAGTTTGAGAAGGTTGAAGGACTGACGAAGGAAGAATTGGACGTCCTGCGAAAGGAATTCACGAATCGTTGGTCACAGCCAAAGGAGATGTATTTGGTTATTGTGCTGTGCTCGATATCTGCCGCTGTTCAGGGAATGGGTAGGCTTTCCACACCTACTAAATAAAGGAGAAATCCGATGGCTAACTATTCAAGCAGACGAAACAGTTGTCAATGGCGCTCAGATATTTTACAAACCGCAATTTGGCATCGATGACGACGATTTCAGATCAACGTGGCTTGCCGGGCTGATAAACGCTGCACCATATCTATGTTGCGCGTTAATCGGCTGTTGGTTGACCGTCCCTTTCAACCACTGGTTTGGTCGGCGAGGAACAATATTCATTACCTGCTGCTTTTCCACCTTGGCTTGTTTTTGGCAAGGCTTCGTCAACACATGGTGGCATATGTTCATCGCGCGTTTCGCATTGGGATTCGGTATCGGCCCCAAATCAGCAACAGTCCCCATATATGCAGCCGAGACTAGTCCCCCTGCCATTCGAGGTGCTTTGGTCATGCAGTGGCAGATGTGGACTGCCTTTGGTATCATGATGGTTATGCTTCGGATCTCATTTTCTTCAATGTCCCAGATATCCCGAATGTTACGGGGTTAGGCTGGCGATTAATGATGGGTTCAGCCATGTTTCCTGCTATCATAGTCTGTTGTATGGTGTTTATCTGCCCGGAATCTCCTCGCTGGTATATGAGTAAGGGAGCCCATCATAAAGCATATCAATCGATGTGTCGACTTCGGTTCAACAAAGTCCAAGCCGCCCGCGATCTATTCTATATGCATACTTTGCTCGAGGCAGAATCGACGATGAAACTCGGCCAGCCAAAGATCTTGGAACTCATCACTGTTCCGCGGAACAGGAGAGCCTTGGTCGCATCTGAAATTGTGATGTTTATGCAACAGGTGCGTATACGATGCACATATCTCCTACCGCTTTTGGGATTACCTGCGCTGTACTGACGTCATTTTTCATGCATAGTTCTGCGGCGTTAATGTGATTGCATACTACTCCTCCGAAGTCTTCTTACAGGCAGGATACTCGGAACTGTCCGCCCTTGCCGCATCGCTCGGCTTCGGGGTGATCAACTGGCTCTTTGCCATCCCGGCCATATACACGATCGATACCTTTGGTCGACGAAACCTTCTCCTCGTCACATTCCCCTTGATGGGACTCTTTCTGCTCCTCACAGGCTTTGCATTTTGGATCCCGGACCACGCTGCCCAAACAGGGTGTGTTGCGCTGGGTATATACCTTTTCGGCATTGTGTATTCTCCCGGAGAAGGGCCGGTACCATTCACTTACTCTGCAGAAGCATACCCACTGTATGTACGATCGTACGGGATGGCATTGGCAACTGCAACGACATGGTTCTTTAACTTCACCCTTGCAATAACATGGCCCAGCCTATTACGAGCATTCACCCCGCAAGGCGCATTCGGATGGTATGCAGCCTGGAATCTCATAGGGTTTGTCCTCATCTTGCTCTTCATGCCCGAAACCAAGGGTAAGACCCTTGAAGAACTGGATCAGGTTTTTTCCGTCCCCACCAAGGTACATGCCCGCTGGGCGCTGAAACAGATCGTGTATGTTTTCAGGAAGTATGTCCTGAGACAGAAAGGGGTGAAAGAGGCTCTGTTATATGAAAAGTCGGAGGGCAAGCCGATATCGCAATCAATGGAGGAACGAGTAGTGGGGTCGCAACAATTTTTCGGCCTTCGATAAATGAGATACAACGACCGTTTATACATATATATTCATGCTAATATAGGCTGGACGACTGTATAAATACCCGGCAGTGGGTGGTGGGGTTTGGGATTTGGGGATGGATATTTGGCGTTGCGATTACGGGATGTTATTTGCTGGAGCATTGTTCATGAATAATGATAAACGTACGGAGTAGGACTGAGACACTGCACATATTATTATATTAGGAGTGTTTCAAATTGAACATGAATGTCTATCGAAACAAGCTGGACTCGAAAATATAATAAATAACCTGAAGGCGTCAAAAAGAATATAGACGATCGCAAATGATTATGTAAGTGTGAGTTTACACGTGACTCTCATGACAAATATAGTTAGTGTCAATTATATCTTGGCATAGCGGGTAAGGCGCTTATGTTTCCATATTAAGACTAGCGTAAAGCAAGTCATAAACGCTAATAAACGCCACAACGTGGACTAAGCGCGATATAGATCGCTGCCAAAAAAGGAAGGAAGACGCAGCATCAACTTGTTTATCCAGAGATGTTATTTTTTGACAGCAACTCGCACCAAAGAACTAACTCTTCACAGCCTCACGATGTCATCCCTTCGGCATAGCGGAGTTTTCCTCTTGACCTAGGAGCACAAAATGGAACCAAAACAGCAAACGACCTGTGTCGAGGTAGAGACGAAGCTCCGCCAGTGTGTCGAGCTGCCTCGATGCATCTACAGCCATAAGTCCGCCATAACAATCATATGGGAAAATGATGATACCAATGCAGGGGTAGATGCTTTTCATTTCAGAGAGTTTGCCAGAACACTTGGTGTTGAAGATGTACACGAATGCGAGATTTCTGGCGCAAATACGGTCCCTAGCATATGTGTTGAAGGGGCGATCGCAAGCTGCATAAAGAGTAGCTTTGCGGCCCAAAAAATTGGAAAACACCTTATTATTATTCATTATGCTGGTAATAGCCTCTATGATCCACGGCGAGGACAATACTTTTACGCTGCTGAAGGCTCTTTGCATCGATTCTACCTTGAATCCCTTCTACACCCTGTGTCTACCTGTATTGACGGACCGGCCTTTGACGTTGTTTTGATTATTGATGCATACTGTTCTCTATCCATCACCCCCACCGTCCAATCGAAATTCGGTCAGACAATTGAGCTTCTTGCGCCCTTTGGGTATAGCAACGATAAATATGACACGATTGTTGCCGAACCCAGAAGATCGGCTAATATCACAAACACATTCACATCAAAGATATCCCAAGTTCTAACGCAGTGAAATTTCTCGGCTTCAGAGATATGAATTTCGCTACCCTCTTGGTGTAGGGCAGGAGCTTGAGAATGTATACAAACCCAATACACAAGTTTCTGGCTGGGTCCTTACCCATTAAGATTTGCATTCCCCGATACCTGAATGGTGTACCCAATATATCCCTCAAGAGTACCGACAAGAACCTATTCCTGGGCAAATAGATGGCCTTTATTACTTGCCAGAATGGTCCCCTGACCCCACCTTAGGCGATATTAAAAAACTGGGCGCAATGGATAGAGAGTTTCGACGAGCGCACGAGGGTGTATGTTCATTATGTGTCTGAATTCGGCAATGATGGCACACCTATTTTGGCCTTGCGAGCGCCATTTCACGTTTGCTGTGTATTGGAGTCCCCTGCCCGGAGTCGTGTTGAAGGATCGAAGATACACTCTGTTCTAAGGCAGTTTTCCAATCTGCTCTCCTTGTCCTGAGGCTGTTGAGGATGGCTCCGAAGATCATACGTCACGTTCAACAACGCCAGTAGGCACTCAGGATGAAAGTAGCTCTGATGGCTGTTGATTGTATTAATTATTCCCTGTATGGTAGTGTGCTTTTATAGTATTTTTATTCTTAATAGGCAGAAAGGCAGAAACGAAGCTAATAAATGGAATGCATAAAAATTATCCCACTGTCTATTACGATGAAATGAAGTAATACTCCGATTGACCCACGCCGAAGTTGCAACTGCCAGGCACCGAAGACACAGATAAGGAGGGAGAAAGTTAGGTATTGGGGGGCTCAAGTTTGATAAATAGGCCCGTCCAACAAAAAAAAGAATGATAATAATGAAACCGTAAACAAGGAGACACGTCCCAGACCCTAGCCAATAATATTAAGAACAGAAGGAATGAAAAAGCAGGAAGAAAAAAAAAAAAAAAAAAAAAAGAACGAGCCTTTAGACGCCGTTTTCCTTTTCGAGCCTTTCACCGAATTCCCGCTTCTTAGCTGGGTCTAGGGCATCCCACTCTTTGACCAAAGCACGGTCGATGTCCTCGTCAGTAACTCTCTGACCATATGACCGGACCAATGCTTCGGTTAAGCTGGCTCTCTTATAATTAGTGAAGGCCTCAAAGGCGGATACATATCGATGAGGGGGTTCTCGTCCCGAAGTGGCAGGGGGGAAGCTGCTGAGATCGTTGGCGGATGGGTTCGCACTGCTGGTATGGTGGTGGTCAACCTGCATAGTGTATGAGTCAGTTGGCCGATGAACTGGTGTATATAGTTGGGTAGTTGGAATTGGTGTTGGAGTTGGAGTTGTATTGCTGTCATAAGAGGATGCTGGTCTAGGAGGAGTTATAGCCGGGGTATAAGTCGGGGTATACGTGTTGGTGGGGGGGAATGGAGGCCCAGAGTGATTGTCATGTTGTTCAATTGCGTCCAGGCATGCTTGTAGATGTGGAATATTGGACTGGTAGTGCCCTAGAGCTGATTTAAAAGAAAGATGAGGATAAGGCAGAGGAGTAGGAATGGGTGTAGGAGGAAGCAGAGAGCCGCGGTAACCCGGGCATGTCGCACGGGGAAGGGGAAGGATAGGGGGTTCATGTTGCAAGGGAGTTGAGTGTGTGGGCGAAGAAGGGCAGCTTGAAATAGGAAAGGTTGTGCTAACTGAGTCCATATTGTTATTGCTATTGCCGGCATCGTTGGTATTGGCACTCTCGCCAGCGCCGTGGCCTGCGGACCTCTCATCACTCTTGCGGCTTCGTTTTGGTCGTAGCGGACGTTCCTGTGGCTAGCGCATCCACGCAGCATCGTCAGTAACTGCTAGGACGTACATGTCTGTCCTCCATCAGAAGAGAGGAGAAGGGGGTAGAAGGGGGGAGAGTAGCTGCATCTTACTGTAGGCGGGTGGTGACCAGAGCTGCCATCGCTCTCTTCGCCGAGCGCATCCAGGTCCTCTCCAGATCGCTTCTGCCCGGCCCTCGAGCGCTCTTCGTCCAGCAGATGGCCCGACTCTCTCATCAACGCCATCGCACGCCCCGTAACCTCCGAATCTCCCTGTCTGCCGCTGCCATCAGACATGCCCATGAGCACGGAGAGCCGTTCTAGCATCATGCACGACTCCAGGCGCATTTTCTGTATGTATCTGATTCCCTGCGCATTCCGCAGACGCATTGCTTCATTGTGAGCCTCGACTTCGTTCAGTCTCTTCTTCAGCGCGATGCATTTGCGCTTGTAGGCTGCTTCGATGCTGGGGGGGTTCGGGTGCGGTGGCATCGACGCGTTCTGCGGGTTAGCATGGAGGTTGGAGTCCGGCTCGCTGGCCATTATCGCATTAGCAGCTGGTATCAATGTCTGCAGACGGAGGATAGACGGGCTCTCGGAGGTGTTTGGATGTCCTTTGCAGGCTGTTCGGTGGGTTCTTGATGGTAGCGTGTGCTGTGCTGTGCTGTGCTGGGCTGGGCTGGCTGGGCTGGCTGAGATGCTCACTGGGGGTCCGGGATATCAGTGAGCTGGCAACGCAGGCTGAAATCGGTCTTGGGGGAGTGCTCGGCAGGGACTGAGTAGAACAGAGCAGAGCAGACAGACAGGCCTGGCGCTGCGGCGGCTGGTGATGCGAGTGTCGCGAGGGCGAAAAGTTGGAGGTTTGAGAAGTTGCAAGCTTGTGGCGCAAACTTCGCCGCTAACTAAACTACCAAGCAAGCAGTTAAGGAAAACTACGACTACGGCGGAGCAGCGAGAATGTCTATATTGTGCATTTACAAGTATAATCCAAGTTAAGACTATATATTTCCCATCTCTAAGTGACATGTTCAGACTCGATGGCGACGACGACGACGACGACGACGACGATGATGATGGGGTATATGAAAAATGATAACCAGGGGACAAACAGGTAGAAAGCTATCTATGAAATGATAATGAGAAAAAAAGGAGCAAAAAGACGCCAGATATCAGCTACATCCGTTCATTTTTAGATCCTGCATCTCGTACTCCATCATATGAGACGCCTCGGTTTCGGAGGACATGGACTCTGTGGTGGATATGGAGGTCGTCGAAGCCTCGAGCGTTGTGTCCGGGCTGGGACAGGAGGATCTGTCTATATACGTGTCGTCTGGAGGAGAAAATGACCATACCTAGAGACAGAGACGGTTAGACAGATGTATAGATGAATTACCAGGCTTAACAGGGGTAAGTCTTACCTCCATGGTCGTCTTGCCAGCGCGGGTAGCGAGGATGACGGCCTTTTCGGCTTCAAAGGCAATACGCCAGATGGTATCGGCAGGCTGGCTGAGCTCGCGGACCTGCTGGCCCGTCTTGAGATCCCACGTCTTGACCCGGCCGTCACTACCGCCACTGACAATCCGGTTGTCGTCGAACTGCAGGCTGGTGATGCTGTTGTCGTGGGCTGCCAGGCGGTGGATCGGGGTCATACGCTCGAGGGACCAGACACGGATGGATCCGTCGGAGCCACCCGTCACCAGAGTATCTCCACGAAGCTGCAGCTGGCCGACGAGAGAGGTGTGGCCTTGCAGGATGGCATGGCACTGGCCGGTGTGAGGGTCCCAGATGCGCACGCTGGTGTCAAGACTGCCGGTAGCTATGCGTTTGCCGTCAAAGGCGATGGCATAGATCTGGCTAAAATGCCCGGCCAGGGTCTTGAGACACTTGCCTCCCGAGATGCTCCAGATTCTGGCTGTGGTATCGTAGCTTCCGGAGACAACCAAGTCGCCGTGGATCTCGAGACACCGTACACTTGCCTGATGGCCGACGAGGATGTTCTTGCATACGCCCGTAGCTAGATCCCAGATACGGAGAGTCGTATCTCGCGAGCCGGAGATGGCAGTCGTCTTGTTCGACATCTTCAAGCAACGGACGGTAGAAGTGTGCCCTCGCAGCTTATGGATACTCTCACTGGGTAAAAAAGGTTAGAGACTGGCAGTCTTTTTTTTTTTTCCCCAGAGAGTCGAATGTCAGTGGACTCACCCTGTAGCCATGTTCCAGACACGAACGTCTCGATCACATCCTCCGCTAACAAGCAGGTCGTCCCACGGCACCATGGCCCAGACACCTATCATATGTCCCTGTAGAACTCTCTGATGCTCACCCTCGGTATTGAATATATGTATCTTTGCGTTGTCCAGTGCAACAACTATATACTTGGGAGTCAGATGCAGACTGGTCACCACTCCCTGGTCAGTCGTGATATTCTTCGTCACGACGGTGCCGCCTTTCCTCCATGCTGCCTCGATCATGTACTTTTGTTTAAAATGCGAGCGGTAGGAGGTCGCCTTTGGCCGGGTCTTGCGCACCCGGCTTCTGCTCGAGGAGGACTCTGCTACCGGAGCAAAAATTTTCATGTCTTCTGGTAGTATTTGAGGTTGGGGAGGACACGATTCGGATTCCATATCTGTGTCCATGGAGGATAAGGGCTGTCTGGAAGGGGAGAGAGTAGAGGACGGGCTGACGGGACTATCGATGAGGTCTTCAGAAACTCTTCTATAAGCATGTTTCTCGCAGAGTATCTTCCATGTCAGCTCATCGTTGAGCAGTTCGTGCCAGCGAGTCGACACCTGGGACGCCCTCGACAGCGTCTTGGGATCGTCTACAAACGAGAGTACCTATTTCACAGTCAGTCGTCAATCCAACCAAGCCACCGGGTACTAAATAGTGTATCAAGTCGTATCTCACCCTCAGACATAGCTCGTTCGGCAGAGTTTCAAAGGGATCCTTCTTCAGCCGCGGGCTCACGAAATGATGCACGAAGCTGAGCAGCTGGCTATCACACAGGTTCAGCACCTCTGCCAGAAACCTCTGCTTCTCCGCCTGGCCCAGCACGCTGAAATGTGACCTCGCATCTCGCAGGAAGGTGTCTTCGTCTTCGCCGGCGCTCTGCCAGCTGGGCACTCGCTGGTGCGGCGTCGGACTTGGTGCGGGAGTAGGGGGAGACGCAGGAGCCGAAGGGTGCAGGTTATGTAGAGTCGGACGAGCCTTGCTGGGCGTCGAGAGAGGTTTTGTTCGAGAAGCCGAGCTGGGTCGCATAGTTCCCGAGTGTCGTCGTACGGTCGAACGAGGTGGATGATGGCCTTTGCTGGTGCTGTTGCTGCTGTTGCTGCTGGTGCCGCTGCTAAATTCTCCGTGCGATGCCAGATCGTCTGCCTCTATCATAGAGACGGGTCGCCGGTTTCCCAAGCTGCTTGATTCAAGTCTGGGGAACATCTGGAAGCGGTTATATAGAGAGGTTGTAGATAGGTCGCTTTTTTTTATATATATATATATATATATACGGGCTGGAGATATCATGCGCTGAGAGAACCCTTTGAGCCGACGACAGCTATGTTTCTCGAAACAACTTTTTTTTCTTCAGATCGGAGTCGAATAAGCAGAATCCTTTGCAGCAGCCAGACCTGCCGACATGCCGTGGTCTTCTTCTCAGGCAGTGAAAATATAACTCGGCGTATAGAGGAGAGGCGTATTCCGTAGGAGGAGGATGATGGTCGAGTGGCGGAAAAGCGACCTCAAAGCTCGCCAGCGACTTGTCCCAGACGAAAAAAGGCCGGGATGGGTTGGGCAGACGGTCCGTCGGCCAGCGTCACTCTGGCATGCCTCGACAGGACGCAGACAGGCAGGATCTGAAGGTGGGATTCAGAGGTTTGGCAGACAGGTCAGTCCCCGTCGAGTCGGTCCAAAGCGAATGTTGCCCTTCAGGCTCTGGGTGGCTTGGGGTTTTTTCTGGTGATCGCGGTGGCGCTGGGGGCTTGCAGATGAAGCAGAAGTACCGGACGGGGGCGCCCTTTGGATGTATCAACCAGCCCAGCAGGGCCCAGCGCTTAGGGCAGAGACGGTCAAGCGGACGAGCAGACGAATCTGGCACCGTCGAGTCCTGTATCGAGCGGCTGGCTACTGATCTATCCCGGCGTCTGGAGTTATCTGGGGCGCTACGAGGCTGGTCCCAGGCATGCAATGCAGGCGATCCCTCGAGGTACAACTGAGCTATACTTCCAGCTTCAGGGGCCCCTGGTTTTGGTGTCTCTCTCTCATCATCCTTTCTTTTGCTCTCGCTCGCTGCCACCCGGAGGAAGCGAAGGCTTTTTAGCCGATCGATCAGCTGGCCTGGATAAAATATTCTCGTCACATGGGCGGTTGTTTTATAATTGTATATACAAGAAGCAAAGTTGCGGTTGATAATGTACTCCCGTAGTGTCTGTTCTTCTTTCTATTGAGTGGTCATTCGTCGTGAGAAAGTATATCCAGTGAGTAGATGTAGAAGCTGTAGTCTAGATGCTGATAGATGTTGTGACGTTGTGATAGATGGGTGGTGATAGAAAAGAATACAGGTCAGGGGTCAATGGGCATGGCCGACTTGCAGGAACAGCGGCAGCATCATCCCAACGACAGACGCAACGAGGTCTCTCATCGACTGCTTCGGCCGTTGCGGTGGGTCCCGCCCATCGACATAGCCGTTTGCATGAGACTCTCGACGGGCTGGCTCGAGAGGATTCTCTTGCATCGTATGCATGGCAACATACCTGCATGCGCCGGTCAGTAAAAAAAATGTCGTCACCACCGCCGTTATCGTCCAGGAAAGCAGTCCTTGGTGTATGACTTACAAAAATGTTCCGGCAGAGAATAACAGGAGCATTCCTGTCCTCCACCGGGTGCTCTGCTCGTCACTGGCGTGGCCTGCAAGTATGGTATGTGCAACAACCCACGTCAACAGTGCTCCCACCGGCGCAGCAAGACTGAACACCAGCAGATGTGCCCGGGCACTCTTGGTTGTATGACCTTGCTTGAGTAGGACTGAAGTCAGGCCAAAGGATGCAGGAGCCTTATGTACCATAATCGCCACGAAAATGATCAGGCTCAGGCTCATGTTGGACGTGGACGCTCCTAGTGCAATGCCGTCTGCCGCCGCATGTATCACCAATCCAGCCGTCGTAGCGATGCCCGCATTGCTACTGCCGGATCGTGAGCCGCCGCCACTCGTTCGTGCAGGCGATATGCCTCGACCTATGCCCGACCCCAGGTTGTCCAGTGAGATATGGTATGGTCTCTGTTGCTGCTTGGAAGACGAAGACGCATATTGCGGCAGCTTGTCAACCAAATACATTAGTATAAATCCACTAATGAGCCCGACACCAATCCAAGCATGTGGCCCGCTATCTTCACCATGTTCGTGCTTATGGCCATGCTCATGCTCATGCTCGTTATCATCATGTTGTCCATCCGGCTTGTTCTTGTCCCTGTCATCCTCTTTACCCTCCTTCTTCCCCTTGCCGTCATCAGTACCCTCTCCATCCACAGGAGCGTCAGGCTGAGGCTTGTCGGCTTCAGGAGCCGCCTCCTCCCGCCCAGACAGACGCCAATTCGCCTCATCCCCAATACCATTTCCGTTTATAGATCGAGGGACAGGCAGCACTTCCGTCCTGTGGTTCCATTGAACCCCAATGCTATGTTCTAGCACATCCCTCCTTCGGTGCCCAGATTCATGTCCCTGTTGACTCGGTTTCACACGAGAGCTATATAATGTCTCGACTCCCTCGGGGATAATCACAATCAAGGACGTGCCGACTAGCAGGCCCATTCCAAGCGCAGACATAAGCCGGAGCTGAGACGAGGACAAAGAAAATGTCAACGGCAGTGATCCAACGATAAACGACCTATCCCAGCACCGTCCAAACGTCAGTCTATGATCTTATGGTCCGCTCAAAGGGGCAATATCAGGACTCACGCTGCTCCCATAAGGAGACTTAGACACACGAGCGTAAAAAGCCCGTCCATGACTTTGGTGCTGCTGTGTTTCTTGCTCGAAGCCTTCCTAACTTAAGATCCAGTTAAAAATGCAAGCTGTCCGTCTCTGTAGGTCCTCATTCCATTATGAACCGCCGTCCGCTCTCTGCATTAATTCGTATAGTAGTTTATAGTTGCTGCACAAGGTATGGAGTTTTGGTAGATGTGGCTATTACCTTGCGCCTCGGCTGGATACGCTGGTCAAACGCCGCTCCGGAGCCAGTAAAAGGGACAGAGAAAACGATAGTAGAAATACAAATACAAGAATAACAAAAATGCAGCAGTGAATGAATAATATCTACAATAACAACAATAATATCAAGAAGTATTTGGTGATTTTTTTTGATGATTTTTGGACTTTTTTTTGTTTCTTTGTTCGGCCTTTGAAATAACCACGTGATAAGTGCACTCTTACATAAGCATCAGGCACAGTCATGTGATTAACCTGGAAAATACATAAAATCAAAAAATGAAGATGAAAAAAATGCAAATTGTTCATAACAAGGAGAAATTTGTGGACAAACCATTATGGATGGCGATAGACAAGTCTATGCATCGGATAGACTCTTGTTTCCGACAAGGCCCTGCCCTCTGTCGATGCTGTCTCGATAATCCCGTATCAAGACCACAGGCGAAGCAGCAGTCGAAACATACTCCTGCAGCTTCCTGTCGGGAACAAGCACATGCAGCCCGCTATATACGAATGCACTGATTAGGAAGCCGACCAGGAAACAGAGCTGGTAGATACGGGTGAAGCCAACGGGGACATGGACATCCGTGTTGACCGTTGCAATAAAGCCCGGCAGGGATGGAACGGTTCCGCATATCCACTGTACGCAATCAATTAACGAATGAATACGAGTGCGTTGAGCAGGTGTTTGAGAGAATAATAGTGTTTCTTACTGCGATGAAAGCACGCCAGTTGAAGCCGTGGCTAAACCAGTAGATGCTGGTGCGGTTGCCGGTGTAGAGGTCCTCGACCTTGAGCTTGCGTCTGTGAACGATGAACCAGGCCGAGATCATGAGGCCGGTCATAGGGCCCAGGAAAACGGCGTAACTGCTCAGGACGCTGAGGAATATGGTGGCTGTGGAGACGAGTTTCCACGGGTTACACGCTACGGAGAGGGCGATAGTAATGTATGCGCCGCGCCGGATGTTGATGTATTTGGGGAATGTCGCCGCGAGATCGAAGCCTTGTTCAGCAGTAAGCAAGTACATGAATTAGTTAAATTAGGACTTTTGATGAGCAGCCGGGATGGTTGTTGACATTACCTCCTGAAAGAGCGTTTCCAGGGATATTGACGCCGATCTGAGAAATGACGAGAGCACCACCTGCGAAGAATGCAGCAGCTCTCGATCTGGACCCTCCATGGTCGATGATAGCTCCAATGAGAGACGGCAGGTCCCAGTGTGATTTACCAAATCTTTTCTGCGTTGCGGCGGTGACGAGCACGCCGATGACCGAGCAAACGATGCTGGAGATTGGGAAGCTGATGACCTGTCCGAGAATAGCGTCTCTGGGCTTCCTTGCAAACCTAGCATAGTCATTTTGGTTAAGGATTCCGGCGGATATGGCGCCAATTGTACTGATGATACCAAACACAACGAGCCAGCCAGCATCCTTGACTGGCTCCCCTGACCCTCCTCCGCCTGAGATTGTGGAGCCGAACCCTGC
>DS995792.1:2703-29157 GCA_000151175.1 Trichophyton equinum CBS 127.97 | reverse complement strand
TTGCGTGAACATGCAGATTCGTAAATAACCTATATCCTAGCAGTGTATAATCCACAGAATAAGGAGGCCTAGTGATGCGTAAGTATCCTTTACTTTCGCTTCCGTGAGACTTGGAAGATGTCATCTCGTACCAGCACAAGACTCAAAAGTTTCTCGTCGAATAGACACAAAAAATGAATGACCACAGCCAACTGTAAAAAGGACAACATTGAATATGAACGAATATTAAGTAGCATGAAGTATGGATTAATCCAAAAAAAATGAATGGTTCGGGTTCAAAATAGGAGATCTAAAGGATAGATAACAAGAAACAAATGACATGTGATGGAAAGTAAATGATACTCCTATCCACTCATCATCGTGGCTGTTTCTGGGTCAAGGCTGTCGACTGTATCTTCCGAATCAGTCTCAAAACTAAGTATGCTAGTACTTGCCCTTGGAGATCCGATTGTGGTTAAAGGAGCAGTAGATGATGGGGCTGGCGTTCCTGCTGCGTATCTCCGCGCAGTGATTTCAGTAATATCTTGAGCCGCGAGTCTAGATTGTACTCGATCACTGGTAGCAGGTGCGCCGTTAGGATTCACGAGTTCCCCGACAAATTCGAATACACGTCGCAACCCCAGGATTTCATTCGGCATTGTATCGCTCTCTGATTCTGGAGTCAAAGAGCCAGGGGGTAAATTTGATATCCGGATGGTATCGTTTTGCTGGCTGTTGATGGGAGTAGTCGGAGACTGAGCTATGGGAGTCATATCTTCACGGCCGAGCACTCTATGCCACCATTGTCTAAGCCGGTATCGACACGCTGCTGCTCGATACGCATGTAGTGTTCGTCTCTGCTCACGACGAGCTAGCATATCTACTCGACGTCTTCGACAGCTTATTGAATTTCCGCAGTGCTTCAGGAGCATGTATAGAACAGCCACCAAGAGGGAGACGAAAGCAAAGTCACGAATGACATGTTTTATTATGGCTGAACGAGATGGTAGTTGATTTGAGGGAGGGGAATTTGTAGGTGGTGGTTCTGTCCAACTAGTATTGGGGTTTTGTGTAGAGTCAATAATGGATGTACTGTTAGACCCGACGGGATTAGGTATGTGATACGGATTTGTGCCGTTTTTCTCTTTAGATACGTTTTCAGATCCATTCTGACGGACCTTGGAGACTGGTCGACAGGGACTGTCTGCTAAAGAGGTTGGTAAAGGCCCAAACCGATGCTTCACGAGGCGGAACATGTCCGGGACAAGCTGGAAGGTAGCTGATATGAAGCACTGTAAGGTCTTACACTCCTTGAGCTGCGCAGTAAGATTGGTACAGTCATCAAAGAGATGTTCGCGAATCCTTTCATCTTTCTCTTTGATAACTTCGTCGAGAGCTTTGGCTTGGTCTCTTAGTTTATGGAGCTCCTTGAGCTGTTCTTCTAACTCAGCATCTGTGATGGGATGGCTCTTGACAAGACTCTCTTGGTGTAGCCTGTCATTCCCACTGGTTTTCAGCCATTCTTCCAGAACCGAGGGTTCATCAGAAGTTGGTGCTGGTGAAGTTACGAGGCGTAAAATATCCGGCGTATCCACGGAATTGAATGAGACAGCAAAGCCAGAGGTGTCATTTCCTTCTTCCTGGCCCGCAGGATAAAATGTGAAGGTGAGTATCTGGGCAGCATAGCCTCCAATAGATCCTCTGGGACTGGCAATGCACAGGCTTCTCCAATGCAGGCGTAAATTAACGCCTTCTTTTCGTCCTATTAACTGGGCAGTGACCATACCATCTCCGACAGCATTGGCTCCATCCCAGGCGAACGCGAGCTTTTCACCATTAAGCCGAACATCACTTTCACCACAGACACTGTTTGTCCGTGCAATCTCAATGTGAAATATCTACTCCCACATATTAGAATCGAGTAGTATGGGTATACAGAGATCGTTATTACGCTCCAACTTACAACATTGGTCTCCCCGTTATCAAAACACTGCCTACAGGGCGTCTCAAACTCTACCGAAACGGCATCTTTGCCTACAGACACGTCACATCAGCCATCAGCTGCATAAACAAGCAGGTGGATCCAATTGATGGGGAGGACTAACTTCTATGGAGCTTCACAGTATCAAACTGGCTTCTTCTATGGGCGATGCTGACGGGCTGAGCGAACACAGTCACCACCAGCAAGAAGAGGATCAGGAACGTCTTGGCGGACCCAAGCATGGCGGAAGCAGACCCAAAGCCCATGGCGTCTCACCCGGCCATGGTGCACGCTGAGGTCTTATCCAAAATAAGCGACAAAGGCGTATGCTATTACCGTCAAAACAATCCGACGGCCTCTTCGTTCTGCTTTGCGACGAGGAAGAAAAGGAACGAAGAAGAAACGCCGTGACTTCGTGTCGAAATGCCGAGAAAGCTGCGCCCTCCTGCTTATATAAGGATTTACGTACAGTGATTAACGTAATCAACCACCCAAAGTACACCACCACCAAATGTACACACATCAAAAAATTCAAACTCTTACCATCCACCACTTTTAACCAGCTGCAATATGGTGTTAGAAGAAGCAATTGCTATAGCGATTGCAGATTTGGAACTACAAGATGTTTTAAATATCTCTGAGACTATAAGGAGATTTAAAATTAATAGGGTGATATTATCGCGCTAATATTAAGGCGTTATAGGCTCGCGAGCTAAAGCAATATCTATATTTTATAAGAGGTTATCTAATTAGTAAGAACAAGCTCTCTTATAATATATAGAGAAGCTCGCAAAGCGCGGCCTTGCTCCTACCCCCTATGTTAGGGTTCTAACTTGAGTAAGATTTGCTACCCAATTGAAAGACCATTAGATACAAGGAGAAAACACTTGAGGAAAGAAAGGGAAAAAGGGGAGCTTCCAGCTCGATGTAGAAACTTCCTTATAAGCTTTCCGCTCGAGTAGAAGTCACGTGAGCCATGGAGATCACGTACACGAGAACTAACCCAAGTTAGTTCGGCATTTTCGAGGGCTTCTCAGGCCCGAGACCAATCCATGGGTTCAACCCACAACATATTTCGAGGTAGATTTCTAGTTCTCGTAAGGTCTTAGAGAATTCTAACTTAGAAATAGCTACGAGTTTGTCCGCAGTTATACTAAGTCCTAAGGCGGATACCTTCTGACCTAAGAGATCGATTATAGGGAAGCCAATATAGGTTTTCTTAAGTAAAAGGACAACGTGTAGCTCACTAAAGAGCTAGAAAACCTGCCTTAGGTGTCCGAGGTATTCCTCGTGTATTTGTAAGAAAATAATAATATTATCTATATATACTCTAGTAAATCCGCGGTATCTCCGTAGTTTATTATCTATTTACCTCTAGATATACGCGATACTATTGTAGTATCTTATTACTACTATATTAAAGATTTCCTATCTTCTATAGGAGATTACCGCGAGGCGCTTACGATAAGAGGGCTAGACACGCTATTAGTAGAAAAAGGAGGTAGTATCAAGTACCGAGATAAAGGGGTATGATACTACAACTACTTACTATATCTACCTCTAAGAGTCAAGTGAATATCTGGATTCCTCCCCAACTCTAGTATGAGAATATGGCCGCTTTATCAAAATGCAGCTTCGTGAATGCGCGCGAAATCAGCTAAATTACCTTCGCGTTTTGTGAGAATTTAGAGGCAGGGGACCCTGGTTACGATGCTCCACGTCCCTCGTTTATTCTTTCCCACATATTTATGCCACACTATTATTAAGTGGCAGTGGCTTACCTGTCTACCAGTTATATCGCTAGTTATATTGGGTCACGTTTTGTGCTAAACTTGGGGGAACTTGAAATTTAATATAACTATTAAATCTCGGAGGCTTAAAGGAATATCACGTGATCGGAGTATCGATCCGTTTAA
The DNA here is from genome assembly GCA_000151175.1 of Trichophyton equinum CBS 127.97. NCBI lineage: Eukaryota > Fungi > Ascomycota > Eurotiomycetes > Onygenales > Arthrodermataceae > Trichophyton > Trichophyton equinum. Next base: position 25,281 of record DS995792.1, on the reverse strand, counting down.
TAAGCGGTTCGCTATTTACCTCTATAATCACTGTAGGTGGTTCACTAGGCAGATGGATGCCTTGCGTATTATATAATACCAAATAACCTTATTACGCAGATCATATCCCGAAATAGAACTAACATAAGCGTAACGCTCGTTAACAATCGTGCGTCACGGCGTTTTCCACAATGACATTTTATCCCACCAATTATCCCACCAATTATCCCACCAACTCCCCCGAGTCCCAAAGTCAAAGTAAGAAGAACCTTCGGGATAAGGCGGGGCCGCCACTCCGCTTCTGCCCTTCGGTTCACATTGGGCGGGGGGGAATATTTTCCTGGTTGAGCGGCGCATACTTTGTGCGTCAGTAACTGCATCTGGTCGGTTCGCTCCCCAATGTCTATCTTGTGTGGAGATTCCCACTTCCATTGGATCGCCAAAGTATGCTGCGTGCGTTGCTGGTGGGATTTCGCGACTAGGCCTTGGCGTGTGGCCATCGGCCTTTGCCAAGACGTGACCGTGCGGCCCGGGCCGGGTGGATTTAAAGTCCTGATCAAAGTATCGATCAAAGTAATCGTCATTCGATGGGGAAGTTTGCGAAGGGTATACGGGCCGTGGATGGGACACAATAAAATCTCGAGGACCGTTTAAAGACTCGTACGACTGCAAGGGAGTCATGAGAGCCGGCGAGTTGTAAGGCTGCCGGCCAAGTTCCTGCTTCCCCGACAGCCAGGAAGTACCGCCCAGATCTGTAACGGGACGGGGACATAGATTTAGGCAGAATACGGTCATGATGTGGAGAAAGCTGAAAGAGTTGCAAACCATCAGGCTGAGCATGGCTGTAGAATAAGGCAGAAAAGGCGTCCAAGACACAGGAGCGGTGAGCTTGCTTTATAGATTACACCTAGACAGCGAGGCCAACTGATAGTTCTGCTTCCGTATATTGCGGTCTGGTTAACTGTAGGAAACGGCAGGCAGGAGTGGTCAGTGAAATCAGCCAGAAAGAAGATGCAAGGCAGCACTTACAGTCAAAGTATAAATAAAATCCACATCCTTTTGGGCATGTTTCGGGCTGACTGCAGGATGCAATGAAGATGGAGATATTTCAATACACTTATCTGCTACATAAAGCCTTTGAATCTTTTATAAACCTTGACGTTTTGGTTAACTGAAAGAAGATTTCGAAATATGAGATTATGATCGCAGTTTTGTTATTCGCTGTTGACAGAATATCGAGGATTCTTCTGTCTTAAATGTATTGCTATGTAACACTCATCTGCGCAATCAGCGAACGATTTTAGCAACCGCTACATGTATAGTAGACTTAATGTTGGCGTCAGATGGAATTTCTGTTGGTTTGTAACGGGTAAGTTTATCGAAAACGTATCAAAGGAAAATGGGAAAATCACGTATCGGTCTCCTTGGAAATTTCCAACGGGGGTAGGGTAATGTCTGGCTCCAGGGTTAGGTACATACAGGGCATAATTCTACATGGGCGGACAAGCGATTGAACCACCTCCGGCTCCTAGCAGGCACCGACCAAAAAGAATTCGGAGATAAAAGAGCGAGTATCTTGTGAATTATAGCTGCATATCCAAGCGGTCTCAGATCAATATTTGAGATGGTAGGAGATTCCCAGGAGCGACGGGGTCTTGTTTCCTACGATGAATTGTGAAGACTAAAATGTGACTAACATAGTCACAATACGAAAAATACAGGAGATAAGAGCTGTGCTAGGTGGCACAGGAAAATCGACATATGATAGAATTCCCAGGCAGAATGGTATGGAAAAGTGTTCTTGTACCCGCTGCTGTCTTAAATCCGCCCTCATATGCCTATTATTATCTTGTATCCATCACTGTTTTATACGCGCTGCCTTGTACCCTCTGTTGTCCCGTGACAACCTTCTCGTACCCCCCAACGTCTTGTACCTGATAATGTCTTGAGACAAATTTCGCGTGTTGCTAGTCTCGTTGATGATCTCCAACGAGCGTCAGGGAAACTCACTGGGTGAAATGCGCTCCCTCAGCAAGCTCCATTGATTCGCTACTACGGCTCGCTCTAATGATGCAGCGACCCCAAAATTTATAAATTAAAAGGAGGTTAACTATAGTTCAGAGTAGGGTTAAAAAGCTTGGCGAGAGACTGCTAGTTATTTATGGAATATTCTCTCTTCTTTCTAAGACTCCAAAAAGCCAGAGAGCTAGAAAGCCAGAGAGCTAGGAAGCCAGAGACTCAGTCGGGCGAGATCAGCATATCGTGGGCTGCGTGGGTAGTTTACTAGTTTGTGGATAAATATACAGTAGCTTGCAATACCGGATTCACCCCCAAGCGGTTGCTCATGAATCGTTTATTCTGTCATATGCATAACTACTAAGGTTTAGTCCTACCTAGGAGAGTCAAAGCAATCTTGGCGCGGTACCTGACCATGGCCTGTAAACTAAATGTACTAACCGTAACATCCTCGTTGTTACTGAGCAATGGCCAGGCGCTATATTGTAGCTGCAGTACTGCATTCTGATAACGTTCTAGAATGACTTAGTAGCCGACGGGCTCTCAGTATACTTCAATTTTACAAAACCTAGTAGTAAAAATGTTGGTTACATATATTGGCTATAATGCTCCTATTTTAAATACATTCTCTGATCCATTTAAGCATATACTGTGTTGCCAGTCGATCTGGATGACCCTTAGCCAGCGTTATCTCCCGCACTTTAACAACGTGCTCGCGGAGTTGCACGGCTTCTTTAATCTGTCCATCTTCCACGTAGGCACTAGTAAGTACCTGCTGCGATGCCAGTCGACTTGGATAACCTTCAGCTAGCGTTGTCTCCTTTACTTTAACAACGTGCTTGAGGAGTTGCACAGCTTCTTTGATCCGTCCATCTGCCTCGTAGGCACCAGCGAGTGCGTGCTGTGATGCCAGTCGATTTGGATGGTCTTTAGCCAGCGTTGTCTCCCGCACTTTGACAACGTGCTCGCGGAGCTGCACGGCTTCTTGATTTTGCCCACGTTGTATATAATATTCCCCGCTAATTCGTAGAGTGATAGAAATTCTTCCTGTGGTTCATTACGGTCAAGGTTCAATTTTTGAAATAGTTCGTTCAGTGTCCTCTCAGCTAAACGGTCCATCCGCAACTTATGCATCAGTTCACAGCATTGGAAGAACACTTGAGAATCCCCGGTTGTTAGGGAACGTAGGTATGTTTTCTTCTGCTTTTTCAAGAACGACTGTAAGTGCAGCTGTAAAGATAGCCGATATGATTGCCATTCGCTATTCCCATAGTAAGATAGCGCAAGCATACACCCAGTAGATTTCCATGACTTGCGGCATTGGTCTTCGGTCTGCCGGATATATGCCCACGTATGCACAAGCGGGTGTAATGAGATTGTTCGCCTGCCTCGCTTCTCTCCATCCTGGATTAATGCAAGTGACTGGAGTACGTTTTTAGCACTATGTAGTCAAAACGAGTCCCATGGGCTTTCGCGCCATTGGATAAAATGAGGTAGCTGGGAGGCATGCCACTCAGAGAGACTGTCAATACCCTTGTCCGATGTTTCTCTAGCGACTTGCGCGCCACTCCATGCGTCCTCAAATAGTTTTAACGGAACGTTATGATAATGTAGAATAGCTAGGAACTGAAGCAAACTTAGTGCGTCCTCGCTATCTTCCTCATTCGATAACTCTAGAAACTGTGCTGATACTTCAAAAGTTGCGTAGACATGGCGGTATCTTGGCCGTAACTGCTTTGAGCCAAAAGATAATAGGCGTTTCGATTGCCGTTCATACTCCGCAGGATACGTCTTGATAGAGCAAAATCCCTGAGCAATATACGCCCCGGCTTGTACTAGCGCAAGCGTGTGAGAGTCAAGCATAGTGATAATGCGCTGTATAACCTGTTCATGTTCGACTGACGGTTTGAGTTTCGCTACACGGTAAAATAGACTAAGGCAATCAGCAGGCCCTAGGTTTCCAAGTGATTTAGCTCCAACTGTGTTTAGCTGGTCACATTCGTCGTTACGTGATATTAGAAGGATGGCGCCTCGGGTTCCAGGTGGAAAGTAGTCGCTATAGTCACAGTCAGGGTCGTCGGCATTATCCAGTATCAGAAGCCAGTCACGTTCCTCGTTGGAAAGTAGTCGCCGTACATCATCGATAGTCTCTACGGCTGACTTAAGTTCGGTTGCAATCTTTATAAAACCATCATGTACTATAGATTCGCTGCTCACATCGACCCAAAAGATACCCCAAAAGCTATAAGCTGTTAGAAATATATCAGTGCGCAAATATGACAAACTTACTCGTCTCGCATCTCGTCCGCGACCTTTAGGCAAATTTCGCTTTTCCCTATGCCACCCATTCCAGTGATAACGAAACGCCTCTGAAGTTGACTGTCTTTCTTAAAAGCCATGGCTGTTTTGATCTGATTTATGATATCACCACGGCCCGTGAAAAGCGTATTAACAGACCGTGGTACGCACCAATGACTTTTGCTGGTGGATTCCTGTAATTGACTTATGTTGCTATATACTTCAGTACCATTAGTTATGGATTTTAGATTTTTTTTAAAAGCTTTAACAAAAATCAATTTCTCATAGCTAGGAGTATAGTAGAAAAACTTGGACTCTTGACATTAAACTTTTCCAAAACACAAGATGCTTAAGATGATTCCTGCGATTTGGGAGGCGTACCGATATGATTTATCCCAATGTACTGTTGACCTGGACCGTTGTTCTGATTGCCCGTACTATTGTTGTAGTTCTGAGTTCCACCACCCATGTTGTTGTTTTGGGCGCCGCTGCTATAATATGTAAAGGCGGGCGCATTCTCAAAGCCGTCGGGTAACGAAGGTTACAGCTTCGCCATATCCTCGATAGCCTTTGCCAGTTGCTCTTTCGACCTTGGCGTCATCACTTCGGGGAATTCCGTTGCTATAAGCTGCAGGTCGTCCAAAATCCTCTTCACCAGCTCCTCTATACGGCCGCCCTTTCCGATCGTGCGAGCAGCTTTCACATACCGATCCAGTCTCGAGTCATCTTCCTCCGGCATGACCTTTGTGAATAACTCATGCAGCCGCGTTGCCTGGAGCTTATAGTTATCAAGCGTGGGCCTGAAGGCCGCCTAGATTGTCCCGTCCGTTATGGTTTCGACGTACTTTTCGGCGTCCTCAAGCAGCTTCGAAATAAGAGGTAACTTTGCCGCCGACTTCTTGAAATTTGTTGGGAGACCTTTGGCATCATCGACGGCCTCGTAGACTTGATAGGTGCTTTGGATAATTGTAATAATAGACGAGATCAGGCCAAGGACAAGGCCCGCCTCGGCGCCAGACATATTTGGTGTGGAGGCTCAATGATATGGTTAGCGAAAGTGTTTGTATTGGTCCCAAGGCGTTCTTATAGAGCTGTTTCTAACTCAATATCTAGACCACAGAGATTATACGTGTAGTTGTTCTGCGAGACTGGAGAAGAGACGGGATGACTAGAAACAGTTTATCAGGCTGAGAGGTAGAAAAGGCTGAAACTTGGGTTGATCCCGAGCGGGGTAACTAACGACGTGGATCTAGCCACCCTTTTAAAGTTAATTTATGGCCTGTGTGATCAGTCACGTGATAAAAGGCTGAGAGGACCAAGCCACGGCGGGTTTAGAGAGGCCTCGAACTCTTCTAGGGGAACACAGCCCATTTCATCTAAATACTGACCACATCTTTCAAGGAGATGTTCTCGCAACAGATTCAGCTTGATGGATAGAGAACATCCGCCCTCGCTAGGCAGCGTTCTGGTCTGGACGAAATGACAGAGGCTAGAGCGAATTTTTTTGTACTGGCCGGATGCTACAGCCGGTAAATAGCACTGATTTGGCGGGTGGTGGGCGAGCGAGTTGCTAAGAATCGTATCTCGAATGAAGTCATGTTGAGAGGCCACAAGATTTAGTGATATGGAGGGCATTAATTAATAGGATCCTGTAGTTTATGCACATACACATAATACAAGGCTGCCTTTTAGGGAACTCATGGTGCGAGATTACTGCGCCCGGTTATAGCGCAGTGTGTAAAAACGAGGACGTTACACAATAATATATTAGTTTACAGACTAGGCTCAGGTACCGCGCCAAGATTGCTTTAACCCTCTTAGGTAAAGCTAACCTTAGCATGCATATGACGAAATAAACAAATTCACGAGCAACGGCCTGGGGGTGAATCCGGTATTGCAAGCTACTGTATGCTACTCTGATAGAAATCGTGAACGACTTCGTCAGTCCCCTTTATAAATGTTCTATAATATCAGGTAAGCCACACATACTGCGTTCTAAAAAACGCATGTATATCCTTTTTATGATACATACTATTACAAAGAGAAGTAGTGGACAGAAGGTTAGAGTAGGGCTGCGGAAACTACAGAATGATGCCGCTGCGTCTTCCATGTTTCTTGCAACGAAGACTACTGAGCTAATTCTCTTGCACTGTCTTCCATCTCACCCTTCAAGTACACCCTTAAGGATGCCAAGTCCTGAGGTGATCGACCAGTGTCGGAAGGGTGAACTTGGCTTAATCCGGCTACTGTTTTGGTTCAGTTTCCAATGCTTCTTTGGCAGACTCTCCTCTATCCGGTTCATCTGGTCTAATCTCTTAATACTTAAACTACAAATCTGTCTGAATGCTGCGCTAACAACTATCCTTGTTCCCCCCCTCAAGTGTTAGGGTATCGGCCTCTATCGTGAAATCATTTTTATACAACCAAGCAGCCAGTATATCTTGGTTATGCAGTATGGCTTGTCGTGGGTGTGCGATATGTGAAAGCCCTCTCGTCAGAAATTCAGAGGAAGTGACTTTATCATTATCGTTCAACGACTTCTTCTCGAATATTCTATGACGTCACTAGGCCACACATCTAAATATAGACCCTGCTGCCAAAAGTGTACTAGGGACCAATCTAAGGTCGTACACAAGGTTTCCCTTTTAAAACCCCAAAATTCTTTGGTAATTTTGCTGATTTCGATAAATGTATCGCTTGTTAATCATAAAGTAAACATTTGCACCCAAATCACCTGCGCCTTAAGGATTGTAGTACGTTACAAAGTGCAGAACGGTTAGTATAGAGGGATAACCCTAGGATCTCAAGTATAGATCGATCTATATCTTGATTCACATATAACAGGACAGTATCTATCTCACTCTAGACGGTCCATGGACCTGGGCCGCCAGGTCTATCGTTCGGACCCGGGGCCGTTTGGCCTTAGAGGCGTCCAATTGGGACCCTAAAGGTACCAATCGGTTCGGGACGGTCCGGGCTATCAGGCCGGGTCATTAATTGTCTGATTCCGCGAGGTCCATTTTTGGGCGGTCCGCGGTCCATGGATCTGGTCCGCCAGGTCCATCGTTCGAACCCGGGGCCGTTTGGCCTTAGAGGCGTCCAATTGGGACCCAAAAGGCACCAATCGGTTCGGGACGGTCCGGGCTATCAGGCCGGGTTATTAATTGTCTGATTCCGCGAGGTCCATTTTTGGGCGGTCCGCGGTCCATGGATCTGGTCCGCCAGATCTATCGTTCGGACCCGGGGCCGTTTGGCCTTAGAGGCGTCCAATTGGGACCCTAAAGGCACCAATCGGCTTAGAATGGACCGGGCTATTAGGCCGGATTATTGGAACCCCGATCCCGGGCATTTTAAAAAAAAAAAAAAAAAAAAAAAAAAATATTTCCTTTACTAAATTGATCCACTCTCTATCTAGATCTCTTTAAAGAGTCTAGAAGAGTAGCTAAACACGCCCTTTTTGTCTTTGTTGGACTATTTTTATTTGCACTTTTAAAAACTTAGAGCCTAAGGTGGCTAAATTTGTATTTATCTCATCTATTTCGGTAGAACTCCTCATAGTCCTTGACTGCATAGGAGTATAATGAAGAATAATAATAATAATAATACGACTCCTCTATGGGATTCCATCCTTCCAATGGCGTTAGCCAGTGTGGATAGGGTTCTCGTTCCCACTTCGTTATAGACGTTGAATATGCGAACATTCCTGCTAGAGGAAGGGTTGCGAATGGTTAGAAGGGTTATGTCCTTCGAAAGGTGTGATACGCTCTACGTGCCGGGTTCGATCCGTTTGTTGATGTAGAAACACACCCTTGTGGTGGCGTCGTTGAGGTAGGTTAGTTGGAAATGGGTTTTCAGGGGGTGGTATGATGTATATATAAATGGGTTACGCCATGGTTCTTATATTGCCAGGATGTCGTATTCGAGGACTTGAGGGTCTCGGAAGAGGCTGGCAAGGACGACATCTCTTAACTTCTGGACGTTGTACTGTAAGATATGCAGCTCCTGGTGTCTTAGCATTGAGGTATCTCTGCGCTGGGTCTGTCTATGGGGGATCGGCTCCTAAGGCCCCAGGTCCTTGGTCGATGGAAAGGTGGGGAGAGGCTACGGGTTGTTCGGGTTCTGGGTTCACGGGGTTTCCAGTTAGGGGTGTGATTACCCCATCTTCCCCGTGGCTCAAAAGGCACCCTCAGGTTTCTTCGAATGTATTCCTTTCTCTTTCTTAAGTGCTTGCGTAGTTTCGGTGCATCCGGGAAGTCTTTGCCGCAGTACATACATATCCTCATGCAGTGGGCTATTGTCATCTCCGCGTTGCGAGTTGGCCAGTTGTTATAGATTTCTTGGTGCTCTGGGCATCTACACCCTTTATACAATTTTCGGGTTGTACAGGTGTCTGTTGCCATCGAGGTGGGTATAGATCCTACTTCGGAGAATTGTCGCCTGTCGGCGCGATTGTTCTCAAAGTCATCCAGCCAATCCTCTACATCATTCATGTCGAACTCCCTCTCTGTGACGCCAGGGGGGTGTGAGGATTGTTGTGCTGATATCGTCTCGGCTGCCGTTGCCTCAATAGTCTCCGGGATATCCTCTCCCCTTAGATCGGAATCCCGGGACTGCTCTGTTGCGAGTAACTGTGGGTCGACATTTGCGAGGTCTAACGGGGCTTGCTGCGATAATGGTGTCACCCGTTCTTCTGCAGCTGGCGTATCCGCGTCTGTTTGCGTTATTGCGGGCTCCAGGGGTCGTAGTTCTGGGAGGGGATTCCTAGCCTGTGCCGGCGAAGGTTCTGCGGTGGGATCTCGTTGGTCCGATGGCTCTACGCTCGGGGTGTCTGGTAGAGTAACTATTCGGCTAGGGGCGAAATTGCTTGTGCGGTGTTGTTTTGCTCTCCTGTCGTCCTTGGGGGGTTTGTCTGTCGACACAACGTGCCAATAGGTGTTTCGTGCCCGCTTAGCCTGTTCGACTCTTTCCAGTTCCTTCTTTCTCGCCGGACAGGCGTTGCTCCATGCTTTATGGGCACCCTTGCATACTATACATTTGGGAGTGAAGTTTTCCTCTCCTTCTGTTTGCAGTTCCTGGTCTCATGTATCTCAGCGCAATAGCCACAGGCTTGGGCTGCGTTGCATTGAGTACCGATGTGGCCGTAATTATAGTAGCGGAAGCATTGCTTTACTCTGCACGCGCGGTCGTACAGTTAACACATGTGTATCTGTCCTTCCCACGCCATCCCCGCATAGATAATGGCGTTGGCCATTTCAGGGTCCATGAACTCCACCACTATGGAGGATGCGTGTTTGAGGGTAGACTCCCGAGTCAGCCATCCTACAGATGAGATCTCTGCTTTAGGTATAACTGTGTGGTTATCTACAAGTATCCGTTGGATGGTTGCTTCCTGATCTTTGGTATTGATAGAGTTCGTAGAGATCCCGTGAATGATGACTCCGTAGGTAGGCACTATAAGTTTTGCGTGTTCTCCAAGGCCGCTAACCCATCCTCTGCTCTCTCTGAGTCTCGCGGCTTCTGCTCTGGATAAGGTGAAGATCTGAATATCACCGCTCTTAAGTTAATAGGCTACCACTACTATGACTGACCTGGACTTCGCATTGTTCTAGATAGAGGTATCTACTTATTATTTTATTTTAGTGGCAGAAAGTGTTCGGAACCGTTAGGTGATTCCTTAGTCCTTAAGTCTAACTATTACTGCTCGATCTTTGTATGCTGTAACAGCGGGTTGGGACTTGGTAGCGTATATGCTTTGTGAAACCGGAGGGCCTCCGGCTTGTGCTGCCACTTATACCCAGGTTGCAGTTGCGGCTCTGTCTCCGCTGAAATTGGTCGCATTTGGCGGAGCGGTGCTCAGGCCTACGGAGTTTTTGATAATCGAGACATCTCTCTGAATATTCTGTGTGCATCTAGTTGTATCCTAGATGTGGTGGAGGATGTCGCTAATTACAGGTTGCTGGAGCACTTTGCCAACGAGCGTAACGGTGGATGTGATATATTGCTGTACTATATTCCATGGTACTTGGTCCTGTCTTAGGGCCTGTAGTTGATGGCATGCTTCGCGGAGGTATGCGGCGTGTTCGTTGATGTGCTCCGGGCCATTGTCTACCTGCGGCCACTTCGGCGCCATAACCACAGATTCGACGCGTTTTCACGCGTCAAATGCGGCAATCGCTTACGAGGATGCAGGTAGACTATCGTCAGCACCCCTGGTGTGTTAACTCCCCAGTGTGCAAACTCCTCAAGGTGTTAGCACCCATAGTGTTCTAACACTCTCAATGTGTCAACTTCCCCAGTGTGCCCGCTCACTTGGTGTGTCAACTCCATCGTTCTTACATCCCCAATTTGTTAGTACCTCGTGTCTTATCCATTTCAGTGTTAGTCTTCAGGCGCTATGAACGCCGTACTTCTACTTGCGGATGCTTAAGTCTTGCTTATGCAGGCCTGGGCCTCTGAAAAGCGGCTAAGGGCCTGGTGTTGAATGTGTCGCTCCAGCATGTATACTTAACAGGAGGAGAAGAATTCATGAAGTGAAAATGGAAACTCCGGAGGATGAAGCCTGAATAGGCAATTCTTGTTTCTAATTTTAACAATAGCGGTTGGCGCCCAGGCCAAACTTAATATGGCTAGTCTGGGACGCCGGACTAATAATTATCCAGTATTCAGGAGACTTAGATTCGCGACGCGCTGACGAATTCTTTTCGTTGTTCCCATTATACAAGTTCCCGAACATGTCCAGATCTGAGATAATAAGCAGCCACCCGATCGGGGGCCGGCTAGAGGAATATCACGAGTTATATAACATCTGCCAGTATCAAAACGGAATCGATCCTTTGCTTCAAAGAGAAGCCGATGTTAGTACTAAGAATAAGTTACTGGATTTTCTGATGGCAGTGCAAGCTTTACCTGCTTGCCGCATATTGTCTTCTTCTCGGGGAAGTGGAACCCTTTTTGGTGATATTTCGAGGATTAGTTCCACTATCGATTCAGGCCAGGCTCAAATTGACCGCCTCCTTCCCCTATTGAAAGCAGTCCGCGACAAAGAACCCGATGAAATCATATGGGATAAGGTCTACGAGGCCGTTACTGAATCAACTCCCGCCCCCCTTCCGTTGTGCTCTCTCCAGCAGACGCCCCTGACCCGAAACACAGGCAGCGTCGTCAACTCGAGCGAGCTCCGAACCGACATGGACACCGTGCTAAGGGAGGAGCTAGACATGTATGTTGACATACCGAAGTTCTACGACACCTTCTTTGGAGATATCCTGGAGCTACAGACAACGCAGGCGGTCTTTGAGAGCTGCAAGGAGGGAGAGGAACCGCTGTTCCGCGAGGGAACTGGCTGGACCGGATGGCCCGAGGGTGCAAAGGAGGCGCCTGTGCTTGCCTGGCTGTCGGGGACCATCGACAAGATGATACAGTTCTTCGAGGAGCACGCGCCCGGCGAGACCACTCGAAGACGGCCCCTGGCGCAGCCTCACAAGCCGCTAAAGGGCTCTACAGCTAAGCGGACGCTAGATATCGGCTTCATGGATGGCACCAAACCCTGCGAGGACGGTAAGTATGCCTGGTCACAGATCCTCGTCCCCGGAGAGCTAAAGAACGACCCGGACTACGAGACCCGGTCTAGGCAGGATATAGGCAGATATGCGAGGGAGGTGCTGGTCGCGCAGGACTCCCGCCTCTTCGTGCCAGGCTTCACGCTCTGCGGGTCACTTATGAGGCTATGGCAATTCAACCGTCTGGGAGGGATCGCGTCGGAGCAGTTTAATATCCACGAGGAGGGCCTTCGATTCGTCTCGGCCATGCTTGGGTATCTGTTGATGAGCAAGGAACAGCTCGGATTTGATCCGACGATCGTCACCAACGCTGATGGCGCGCGGTATATAAAGATAGAGCGGGACGGTAGAGAAGAGCGTCTGGTTATCGACGAGGTGGTTAGGCGTGCGGAGTGCGTTTCCGGGCGAGCCACGACATGCTGGAGGACGCACCGTGATGGAGATGAGTCCCGAGCAACACTCGTGGTCAAAGACTCGTGGCAGTATCCGGAGCGCAACGAGGAAGGGGAGCTACTACATGAGGCCACGGAGAAGGAGGTGGTCAACGTCGCACGCTACTACCACCACGAGACTATTCCGGTGCAGGGTAGAGGCGACATCTGCGAAGGCGTGATAAGGGGGCTGGATATCACAGCGGCAAGTAACTATAAGCAAGCTGGCTCCAGGCCTCCACTGAGCAGGAGCGGGTCTCGCAAGGGGAAGAGTAGCCGGGCCGCTAGTCGGAAACGCTCCTCTACGTGTGTCGAGCCGTCGCTACCACCCAGCAAACGCCAGCAGTCCCAACCTCCGTCTACCCTCAATCGTATCCATCGTCGTGTCGTCGTTCGGGACTATGGCCAGCCAATCTATAAGGCGAGCTCGAGGGTTGCCTTACTGGCAGCGCTAGAAGGGTGCATTGAAGGATATGAGTCCCTTTATAGGCAGGCCGGCATACTCCAGAGAGACATTTCCCCCAACAACCTCATGATCAACGAGGACAAGAAGAGCGCGTCCTGGAAGGCGTTCATCATCGATCTGGACCTTGCTATTAAAGAGGACCGGGTAGATACTTCGGGGGCGCGAGGCAAGACCGGCACGCTGGCGTTTATAGCAATCGGAGTTCTTCTAGACGAACAACATTCCTTCATGCACGATCTTGAATCATTCTTTTGGGTCCTCTTCTGGATATGTATTCACTACGATGGCCCTGGAAAAGGCCGGGTTGTCAAAGAATACAATGATTGGAATTATATGAGTACAGAAAAGCTTGCGGAGTTAAAGAAAGGTAAAGTAGGTGATGAAAGAGACTTTCTTAAGTCCACGGCTGCACAGTTTACAGACTACTATCAGCCTTTTGTGCCTTGGGTTAATAGACTACGGCGAGTCGTATTTCCCAACGGCGGAAGGTGGAAAACACCAGATAAAAGTCTGTATTCTGCTATGAGGGAAATCCTTCGAAACGCCCAGGAGGACCCTGATATTATTGGGCTAAATTGAGTTCTTTTTATATATATAGATGTAATTAATTCTCTTCGTTTACTGTACAAACATGCGATTACGTACGTACCTATTATTACCCTAATCACCACGACTTATAAATACGTAGGTTAAGCGCCCACACACTTTTGGGTTTTGCGCTTCCCGCATTGCCCATATTTCTATTTTCGGCATCTCTACATTCCTGGATTTCTGCATTTCTGCATTTTCGGCCTCCCTGACACCACTTCTTCCATCTTATCCCGTCTGACGCCACAATTTCCTGACATTTTACCAGTCTGATGTTATCCATGTTCTACGTTACCAGTGCCTGTTGTTACCGCCATGGTATATTCCCGAGGAGCTGATGTTCTGTACATCCAATGTTAGCGTCATAGAAAATCAGCACTGACTCACATCGGCTGCACTTGTTATTACGCAGACTCTACTGTCTATAAGGCCAATTTTACGGTTGGCTCAGTCCCGCCGCCAACTCCTCAAAACCAAAACATGCTATGATTATACTTACTTACTTGGTAGTGCGATATCCAGAGGGGAAGCCCGTTGGAAATTTCCACGGAGACGAATCATGTGACGGGATTCCTAGTAATTTGAGCGCTTCTTGGATGTCGTAATGCTAGCTTGGCCACGCATTTGAAGGTGGCCTTCCCGCCCACCAAGCTGAACCAGGACAAACCCAAAACGGCTAGTAGTTAAGTCTTCCCAAAAGCCCTTTTGCCCCATGGTCTCCTCGTGTAAGGGTTTCAACAGAGCTGGTCAGTCAGTGCAATCATATTGAAATTAGGGGTTGGTTCTAGATACAAGACATCTAAATTGCTTATCTTTGAGGATAAATTGTACCTGCACCTGCTATATTTAAATCCAGCCACGGATTGGCTAAGTATTGGTTACCTTAGGTAGTGAACTCCTCATAGTCTTTGACTGCATAGGAGTATAATGAATAATAATAATAATAATAATAATAATAATTGATGGGTGTACATTTGGTGGTGGTGTACTTTGGGTGGTTGATTACGTTAGTCATAGTCACGTGGTAAGTGTTTTGAGCCTCACGACGAACAACGTCGAGTTAGACAAATATTGAAATATTGAGAAACAGACTACAAAGGAGGGCATACTCGATGGTCTACGGGCGATAATGGCCGGTTGGAGGAACAGGGATTGCAGGGAGAGAGACATTCTTCGTCCGTCTCCTCAAGATTCGGCAAAAGTCCTGGACTACTCGTACAATACATGGCATCAACTCCTTTGGTCTGCTGAAGCCAAAGCACAACTCCCCGATGCCTGTAGCAGTATAAGGGCTCTTTTGCATAGTACTCCTGCTATTCCAGATACTTCCAAAATTTCTGAGTTTGCTGGAGATCACTCTCTATTCCTGGAAGGATACTCGATATGGAATATTGACTCGACATCACCTTGCCATCTTACCACCGAGACGAAGAAAGGCAGGCCTCAGACGATACGTATCGGGGTGCCAAAGCCTACATTCTGTTCCATTTCAGAGAATTTTCTCCCAGAATGGCCAGGGTTTGAAGCTTTACCTGATGTATCTGGTAGCAACTTTCTTTCAGTGTTCGTTTTGGGCTGGTCATACATCGTCTCCACGCGCTTGGTCGAACTTCGAGGGAATCAACATGACCAGGCTCAGTATACCAACAATATAGCAATAATGGCAAACAAATCAGGTGGTTTGAATTTGAATACTGGATATGAGCTGCCTATTGGTGATGCAACGGCACAGGAGTCTAGATGGTGGGCTGCAATCCTCGCCAATGGGTGTGGATGGCGAGCAATGCTTACCCGCCAGGATAAGGAGTACCATCCACCGTGGAGCTGCCACTTGGAAGACAGTGGGGAACCGTTTACTATTATTTATGATAAGTCGGAATTAGATATACCTCCTGAAGGAGATCCTCCGTCATCGGCTCAGGCTCAAAGTTATCTCTTTCGGCTAGCGGGAATGCATGATATATTCGATCAGCTCCTCGCTGCCTTCGCTGCCGTCCTTACCATCCCGTACCACATGAGATTCGGAGCACCTGTCAAACTTCCTAAACCTCACCTATATACCCACCTAACGAAGCAGAGCACTATTGGGTACAAACAGAAGATCCCCACCTTTGACGAGCTTCCGCATTTCATGTCGCTTTCCACTATACCTAATGTGATATCGTCATGCCTCTTTAGTTCTTTCTGGGAAGTGGGAGTACCCTGTAACCTTGCTAGCGAATGGTTACATACACCACTTAATGATATCTTGCCGGCCCTTATTCTTGAAAAAAAGCATCACATTATCGTAAAAATGCTAGCCGCAAGGTCTCCAAATGTGGCACCTTTACTGTTAGGATCGGCCATCACTGGAATGCTGCATCGCATACCTGAAGTATACAAATCATTTATACCTCCGATTTGCCTCGAGGCGGCTGTATGGAGTTCGTCACAACAGTCCTTTATGGATCCAGTTTTTCACCACATGCCCAAATTACAGAAAAACATTGCATTCAGGAATTTGATTATGCGCGAGGATGAATTCCGAATTTTATACATTACAGATTTTGAATCTGTAGACTACCCTGCTTTACCCCTAAGCCCATACCCTCCATTTGGGTATGTAGGACTTGGAGATACTGCCCTCGAAGTTCAACTGCACGCCTTATGCGGCCATAGTTTAAACTATAGCCATTGGATTTGGCAAGGTCAAGATTCAGGAGAGGTGCGATGCTTGGATGATTACGGCTTTACTCTATCAGGAAACATATTTTCTCTCCCTGTATATGGTAAAACTGGTTGCGCCATTTCCAAACTCATAAATAGAGCCTTTCTGTCGGTAACACAAAATTTATTCACCTGTTGTACTGATTTCATTAACAGACCGCAGCGAATTTCAAACAGGGACATCAGTGAAAGACTTTCCGAAGTTGCTACTCGAAACTTATTCTCTTGGACTCTTTTCTCCGATGGTGTGAAAAAAGAGGAAAAAGAGCTATGGCACCATGAATGGTTAGAATTTCTTTTAGGGGTCAACGAAAATGATTCGGCGGCAGATTCAAACTTGAGTCTGTTATCAATCAATGGGCAATCAAGATCTGCAATATCGTCATGGTTGCAAACAGCAAGTTAGTATCGATAGATAATGGTGCATGACCACCTCTCGCTAGTTATCAACTGGACGGATAGTAATAGGCAGTCGCATGATAAAAGCTGAACTTGCCGTTGAGTAGATAGGGGGAATCTGGAACGCTATACACCGGTATATACATAGGTACCGATAACAATTACAAAAGTTGGGCAAATTAACGCAGAGTTGCTTTGGCTCATAGTCAAGATAGAAAAGTAACCTTGGGCTTATTGCTACCCATCACGATGCAGAACACAGCTCTTTCGTTACATATAGTCCGTAGTTTTCCTCTCACAAAATTCCCAAAACTCCTGTGATCTTCCTGTTCCCCCATCCTCTGTTGACTTGGACGCATCAACTAGATCCTGCCTTACTGATCGAGAAATTCTACCCCAGGGTATGATGTAGCACCCGTTTTCTTCCAGGTTTACATCAGACGACAATCCGGCGAACAGCTCAGTTATGGCAGCTAATTTCGGCTTGTAAAGCAATGGCATAGCTAGAAACTTCATCCAATGACTGTGTCTGAGGAGGTTTGTGTTGGCAGCTCCAGGGTTGAGCGAAACACTTATAATGTTATGAGAAGGGCCTACCCGCCGGGCAAGCTCTGATGCTAAGAACATGTTGCCAGCCTTGGAAGTGACGTAGGTTCGAGTTTGATCCTTTGGAGGTGTTGCAAGCTCTGACATAATGATCCCGCCTTGGGGAGCAGATAGCTCAACGATTTGGCTGCCCGTCCAGATAACGCGTACTGAGCCTGGAGTAGATGTTGCTGCTGTGGTTTCTAAAAGAGGGAGAAGCAGCTGTGTGAATAGGAAGGGCCCCAGGCAGTTTGTTGCAAGCTGTAGTTCAATCCCTTGTTTGGATAAGCTTCCAAGCGGCGGTTGAGACACGCCTGCGTTGTTCCAAAGAACGTCAAGTCGGGATTCTTTCTCCATGAACTCTTCGGCAGATGCCTTGATAGTGCTCAGGTCATCAAGCACGAGATGGAGAAACTCTAGGCTTCCACCATTCGGTATAGCAGCTTGTATCTCCTCAATCGCCTTTTGTGCTTTCTCTTTCGACCGTCCAGCTATGTAAACTTTTCCTCCCTTCTCGAATAGCATCTTAGCTAGCTCAAAGCCGATGCCTGAAGCACCACCTGTCACAATAAACACCTTTCCATCCAGCGAGCCCACCTTAGCTTCTGTCCACGTCGGCTTGGGCGGGAAAAACTGCGAAAACTGAGCACCCATTTTGATAGTTATACTGAGTAGACTGCGCCTCCTGTGCGATCTGTCTGTTGGTCGTGAAGGATGAGTAAATGTTGACGTTTGAAGTCAAGCGACATCAAGCGTCTGGAGACAAGAAGGAAGAGAAGCTTATCTTTTTTTTGCGGAGAAGCTTGAGCCAAAGCTCTTGAGGCCTGTGGTTGCCCCCCGTCGTGGACGAAGGGAATGGTCTTGTAAACTAACCCCCGTCCTTAATATCCTTCAAACCCGCACTGAAACACTGTTGTACAAGGAGGATCAATCGACGTGGCGGCGTCCGGACTTAGCGTATCACCCCCTTTGTTCACTCTCACGTCGGATAAGGCGTGTTAATCGTTGGCTTAAGATCTTCGTGCACGGTGGACTGTGGTAACCAATCGAGACTGATTTCCCTCTCACGGTGGTGTTGACCGAAGGAAGACGAGTCAAGGGAACCCATGCAGGTTATATTAGCTTGTGTTGATAGAGACAGGGGTACACCCCGTAATGTTAAAATGAGATGACGTCCGGTTGTGGCTGTACAGCGTAACTTGTTATTATGAGGCCTTGTCTTGACATGCTCTATCTCTATCTCGAGTTCTTGTCAGTCAAAATAATGGCATATCGGAGTTTCTGACGTAAGTTCTGACGTGGTTTCCGTATCAGGCAGGGACGTTGGGCTGTGTTAAAGTTCTGCATCGATTTCCATTTTTAGTAAGAGCAAAACATGTCCGTGCACATCAAGGTTTAGCCCCACTTAATAAGCATAGTCACATGATGCGAATCCTTTATCACGTGACTCGCTTTTTTGCAAGGATTCACTTTCCTTTCTCGGCGTCTCTCAACCTTACATCGAACGTCACTCCATCATTTTCACGCTTCCACCAGGACTTGCTGGAGCTGTCCCGATCCTCCCGATGCCTAGATGATCCCGAACGTGTTGCTTGACACGCCACACACGCGCCGGAGTGGAAAGAATGCATAGCGTATATGCAGCCTGGGAGCAAGGGTGATGCGGGTTCCTACTTGTTCTCTCGCCGCTGGGTGGACGAGTCACTCGCACTTCCAAGTCCACGCGCCTTTTGCGTAGCTATGAGTGGGATTATCCCGCACAATTGTGGTATCGGACTGGTAATGACACAGACCTCACAGAAAACCGGACCAGAGTCGAACCATAGAGAAATTGATGGGGTGATCCGCCGAGAATACCTAGGCACTTCGCAGACTAGGGAGATTCATCGGTATTTGCCACAAGGTGTTTGAAAGCCCAATATTATTGATCATCAAGGGAACATGCCTCATTAAATTTACATCGCTGAAAGCCACAATGGAACACGGACAAGAAAGAAAGAGGAGCACAAGAAGGAAATTTACCGGGAAAAGAAAGACCAGCTTCAGGACACAGCTTTGCGTCACCCCAGGAATACCCCCATATAACTGCTCCGTACGGAGTACATGGATACGACGAATCTTCTATCGTTCTAGGGTATCAGTAGTCATGATATCGCGGGCAGTAGATGCTCCAGACGAGGTTCCCGACATGGCTGTATCTCACTGCTTCAAGGTATGCTCGAGTGTCTTTGGAAAGGCTGGAGTCCTGCTTCGCCTTTTCGACAATGATGTTAAACTCAGCCACCTGCTTTCTTATTTCCTCTGCACATGCAATCATTGCGTCTTCTTCACTGAGAGATCGCTCCTGCATGATAACCCAGACCGCGTTGAAAACATAGTCTAGGCCGTCTGCTGCTGCTTCATCACGCTCCTTTCTCCACGAGTAGAGGTCGTTTGTGAGGCCAAGAGCGGCATATCCCGGCCTAGCCAACTCCATACAAAGCTCTAACTCTTCATCTGGGATGGTAAGGCCCATTCCAAAGGTCAGAGTTCCGAACCAGATCCTACCGCAGAAGTTAGAGCAGAGCATATGAAAAGAATATGACATCCATTTAATACTTACAGCTCCCCAGCGTCAATTACTCGACTAGGAATGTATTCCTTCAGAGTGTCAAACGGCCGTGTTCTTGTTCGAGAAGCAAGTTGAACAAATTTAGACCATGCCTTCATAGCCGTGATAGCGCGTGGGGGATCGATGGCAACCATGTTGGCCAGGATCTGGGCCTGAAGTTTCTTCTCTTGGCCATCATGAGATGTGGCTTCTTGATCTAGTGCCTTTTCATCGCCAAAGGCATCAAGCATATCGTGATGCTGCCCATCTTTATACTACCCATGGTTAGCATCAGCTATCACGGTGCGTTCCAGCCACCAGGAATAGAAGTCGTTTACTCACCCCTTTAAGGTCAAGCTTCTCCATAGCGTCTATACGTTTTGTCAATATCGGATGGCCAATGTGGTGATATATGCTTACTTACCGTCATAGAGGAAAGCAAACTCGTTAGCATACGAGATGATCTCCAGTCTCTCAGGTAGGCACTCTGGAACTGTCACTCGAATAAAGCTGAATGGGTAGCCAAGTCCACCCTTATAGCCGTACACCGGGCGTACGTTCTTGCTCCAGTCGTCTTGGGCCCGGAGAGCACCGTTGATTTCCTTATATGGGTCCAGATGCATACGAAGGGGAAGGCCGAGGTCGAGACCATCTGTCTCATAGAACTGTGGATCAATCTCATAAGAGTATTGGAACTCCATTATGTTGGGTTGGATGACAGTATTGGCAAAGGGTTATAAATGGTGCAAGAGTGTTCTGCAAGCCAAAAAAACGAAAAGGATGCAGCAGTTGAGGGCTAGAGTTTTTACGTATCTAGAGCCCTGGAGGCTCCTTATATATCATTTTGATATACGTCTAACGTTGACAGCCTATGATCCTTTGACATTATCCACTCACCAGCTATCTGGTAGCTTTTTTCGTACCGGGAATATACATCCAAGGAAGGGTACACTGTACCTCAGGCACGGAAATCTGCGCGCACTCAGCCCATGCAAATTAACGGGGAGGCTTTCCATTCATGACTTAGCGAAGGGGCCATGATCCCATTCTTTCCAGCTGTGGAGCTTCAGGCTGATAGCGTGAAGCAACTCCGGTTACCAGATGGAGCCTTCAGGTGGGCCAACAGACTCTTACGTTCAGCCGACCTCGCCCCAAACTAGCCTGTTTACTTGCTTACCAGCAATTAACGCAAAAGTAAAACAACAAGCAGGGGTCAAGAACTAGAACTGCACAGATATGTATACTTACATTGAGCAAGGCCCACGGGAAAACCAACGGCTCAGCCGCCCAAACAGTTGGTGAGCATTTTGATAATTCGGCACAAGCCGTCCTCATGGCCACGAGAACTCGCTTTCGTTCCGTTTTCAGTATGTATGTATGCATCTTTAAGTAAACATCGAGGGGAATCAACCACGCTGATTGGATTCGTATGCAGGGTCTGTTCTTCTTGATGACCCCTGTTGGCTGCTGATCCGAGGATTTGTTCTGGGGCTGGATGGAACTTAATCGAGGGACTGTCACCAAACCACCTGGCGCGAGGCTGGCTGTCCCATTTCTGCAAATAAAAAGGTCGAAAGTGCTCACTACTGAGATGAATTTTGGTCGCTGGTGAGTTAACCAAGCGTTATCTTCTGCTTTCTAATACTGTCATCGCAGGAAGAGCCGACACAATGGATTACATAGCTCTCAACCTGCCCTTCACCCTGACCAGATTGGCGGGGTCTTATATCCTGTACTCACTTGGCCTTATTATTTACAATCTCTATTTTTCCCCGCTTTCCAAATTCCCGGGCTCAAAATGGGTGATTGCAACTTACTGGCCGGAGTTTTACTACGACTGGTGGTGCAATGGGAAATACTTATTTGAAATTGAGAAGATGCACAATAAATATGGTGAATAACTGAACCTCAATCCTACCGGATGATTCATTTTAAGGAGTTGCAGGCATCCATCAGAGCAAGCGAACTAATGGTGAAAAAGGTCCTATAATTCGAATTAATCCTGAAGAGCTGTCCATTCGTGACCCCGACTTCTACAATGAAATCTACGTCACAGAGAGTAAACGCAGGACAAGTCACTATGACGTTTTCTGTAAAGGAATTGATTTCGATGGTTAGCAAATACATAGCCTTGACACAGAGAGATGCAAAAAATTGTTGTCCAATTGCTAACCTGATACTAGGATCGCATTTACTTACCGTGGACCATGATCTCCATCGACGTAGGCGAAAGCCACTCGAGCCGTTCTTCTCTCGCCAGGGAATTATGCGGCTTCAAGACATGCTGGCAGAAGTAGCTCTCAAGCTTGAGTCACGAATCAGAGCCCTTGAGGGGACAAACACGGTGATTCGACTGGACCATGCATTCTCCGCATTTTCCGGCGATATCATTGGGAAAATCTGCCTGGACAGCGGGGATGAGAGCAAGACGTTTTTGAGTCACCCAACCTTCAACCCCGAGTGGTATGTAACGCAAAGGCCGGCCCCCTAGCGAAAAGGAGCATATCTGACCGTGTGACTAGGTATGACACCATTCACACAATTGTTCGATCAATTCCCTTATTTACAGCCTTTCCATGGATTGTCCAGTGAGTCGAGGAGTATACCCCTGTGCCTCCTCGAGGCTGAAAATAAGCCCGACTTTCTAACAGGGAGTAGGGTAGTGAGCTTCATTCCGGAATCAATCCTTCTACGGGCTTTCCCCAGGGGCCAAATGTTCAATAACTTCAAAGAGGTATGCAAAAGGTACACTCTTTTTTTCGAGCTGCTTATGTGAATTCCCTCATACCCCTGAATGGGGGGTTAAACGAGAGAGATACACAACGAGGCATTTCTAAAAAAAGGGGTTAAATTAAATTTAGGTCGCTAAGCAGCACATTTATCGAGCCTTGAAAGATACAGAAGAAAGTAAAAGGACAGGCAAAGAGGATACCCATCATGCCTCTCTTTCCACTATATCGC
>DS995793.1:43100-86571 GCA_000151175.1 Trichophyton equinum CBS 127.97 | reverse complement strand
TCTTCCTCTTTTTTAGTAAAAGTTCTATAGGTTAAATTCCTTAGTGAGCTTATCTAGCTCCAAAAAAAAATTAATTAATACCTTAGATTAAGCCCTACTCCCTTTTTCTTACTTTTTTATTAGAAGTTAAGCCTTTTACTCCTTTTTAATAATATTATTAGACCTCCGCTCTTATACTAGAGAGACTATCTAATATATATTATAAAATATTGAGATATTTTATAAATTTAATATCCTTTTCTAAATTAATATCCTTTGACTTTTTAATACCCTGATTTTCGGATTATTTTACTTAAATTCCCCTAGACTTTTCTATTATTTGGTTAATTTTCCCGAGAAATACCCTTTATTTTGCCGCAGGATTAGCTGGGATATTGAATATATTTGCGATAATATATGATTGATTTGATGTATTATTAGGTATATTTGATCATTAGGAATTTGCTAATAGGAATGTCTTTTTAGGAGAGTGCCGTGCAAACGGTGCTTTAGTCGATTGAGCTAGAGAGATATGCCGTGTGTTCCGGGAGGCACTAGGGGAACATGCGGCGATTGCCGCCTGCCAGACATTCCACGCCTATCAGGAGGCCTACTTTCACGGGAACGATAAGATGAAAGTCCTTGAGGCTGCCACGCATTTCGATACCTATTTGCAGATTAGGTGGGCTAAAGATACTGCGAGACTATAGACGAGCAAATAGCGAACATATAGAATAGATTAGTAGTGAGCTAATCACTGATTTTCTTAGAGAAGAATTAGTGTTTTGGTTTCTTAAGTATAGGGGAGTTACGTGGGTGCCTTGGCAGGCAGGCACGTGATTTATCACGTGATCTGGCATTATAGTTACCTCCCCCTTCTCTAGGTACTGTCCTTAGTATTAATTATCAAAGATTCTTATTAGGTTTAAATCTATTAATAAATTCACTTAATAGATACTAGAAAAAAACACATATTATTAACGTATTATCTTTCTAGATAGTCTAATAACTTATCTAGATAGAGTAGGATATATAAAAGTCTTCCTTTCCTACTTTTTTCTTCTTCTTCTTTCCTTTTCTTCTTCTTCTTTTAAGCTATTAGTCCTTTCTTATAGAGACTTCTTACTAGCCCCTCTTACTAATAGCCCCCTACCTTCTTCTTTTTCTTTTTAGTGAAAGTTCTATAAGTTTAAATTCCTTAATTAAGCTATCTAGCTCCTAAAAAAAATTAATTAATACTCTAGATTAAGCCCTTGCTCCCTTTTTCTCACTTTTTTATTAGAAGTTAAGTCTTTTATTTCTTCTTAATAATATTATTAGACCTCCGCTCTTATACTAGAGAGACTATCTAGTATATATTATAAAATATTGAGATATTTTATAAATTTAATACCCTTTTCTAAGTTGATATTTTTTGACTTTTTAATACCCTGATTTTTAGATTATTTTACTTAAATTCCCCTAGACTTTTCTATTATTTGGTTGATTTTCCTGAGAAATACCCTTTATTTTGCCGCAGGATTAGCTGGGATATTGAATATATTCGCGATAATATATAATTGATTTGATATATTAGGCTAAAAATACTACGAGACTATAGACGAGCAAATAATGAATATATAGAATAGATTAGTAGTGAGTTAATCACTGATTTTCTTAGAGAAGGATCAGTATTTTGGTTTCTTAAGTATAGGGGAGTCACGTAGGTGCCTTGGTAGGCAGGTACGTAACCTATCACGTGATCTAGCATCACAGTTGCCTCCCCCTTCTCTGGGTGCTGTCCTTAGCATCAATTATCAAAGATTCTTATCAGGTTTGAATCTATTAATGAATTCACTTAATAGATACTAGAAAAAAACACGTATCGTCGACGCATTGTCTTTCTAGATAGTCTGATGACTCATCCAGATAGAGCAGGATATATATAGGCTAAAGATACTGCGAGACTATAGATGAGCAAATAGTGAATATATAGAATGGATTAGTAGTGAGCTAATCATTGATTTTCTTAGAGAAGGATCAGTGTTTTGGTTTCTTAAGTATAGGGGAGTCACGTGGGTGCCTTGGCAGGCAGGCACGTGACCTATCACGTGATCTGGCATCACAATAGAAACTTTCTTATAAGCTTTCTGCTCGAGTAAATGTTATATAAACTATAGAGATTATATATATAAGAACTAACTTAAGTTAATTTAGTATTTTTAAGAGCTTCTTAGGCTTAAAACTAATCTATAGATTTAATCTATAATACTATACCCCTTCTACTAATTAAGAAACTTATTTAAAATTATTATCTCTTTTAGAGCTAATATAAGCTTCTATATAGGAGCCTTCTATTTAGTTTATTTTATTAGAAGTTAGTATTTTTTATATAGTATCTATTTCTTTATAATTTTCTTAATTTTCTATTTAACTATTTTAAGGCCTTTACTAACTACTATAGAGGGGTACTATATAGACTATTTTTAAGAAAGTAGTAGATTTATAAATACTAATTGTAGTAAGTTATTATTATTATTATTATTCTTTATTATACTCCTATATAGTTAAAGATTATAAAGAATTCACTACCTAAAGTAACTAATACTTAACTAATCCGTGGCTAGATTTAAATATAGTAGATATAGATATAATTTATTCTTAAAGATAAGAAATTTAGATATAGTAATTTAGTCTCTTTAAAGAAAACTAGATAATTTTAATAAAAGAAAATAGAGAAATAAGTAGAATTCCCCTAAAAGTAATAAGAAAAAAGAAAATAATAAATATAATAGTAAAACTAAAGAAAATTCTTAAAGAATATCTTTTAGAGCTCTTAGCTTCTATCCTCCTCTAAAAGCTACTTTCTAGTAGCTATTTAAGTTTCTTTTAAATAGCTTAAAAGTTATTATTTTCCTTTCTCTATCTAAAAGATATATTTTAAATTCTAATTCTAAATCTTCTTTTCTCTCTTTAAATAATCTCTAACTTCTTTATAAGAAAGGTAAAGAAGTAAAAGATAAGCTAAGTTCTTCTTTTAATTTCCTCTATATATCTAATAGATAGAAGAGTTATATTTAGGAAGTCTTCTTAGGTAGGATCTAAAGTATCTATAATCTAATTTTAGCTAACTTCTAGTAGATTAAAGGCTTTTAGGCTATTTATCTTTAGAAGCTTACTATTTAGGAGTAGTTTTAAAAGGTAGATAGTCTTTTCCTAGACCTCTTTTCCTCTTTTCTTCTAGATCTTGATTCTACTCCTCTAGAGCTATTTTTTTAATTTTCCTCTTAATAGTAGCTAAAGAGGTATATTTATTTTTAGAAATCGACCAGGACTTTTGGTATCTCTCCAGCACTACCGCCAGCAAGGGAGCGTCGACGGTTAACCCGAATCCTCCCCTTTCAAGGAATTTCGGAATGAGGCACGGTTGGCCACCACCATGTCTCGTGGATCAGAGGGATTATACCACAAGGTGAACGGTGGGCCAATTAGGAGAGTGCGGATGTACGGGGCGTCGTCTACCGCTATAGGCGGGCCAGATCTTAGAGAAACAGGGTTACCTTGACTATTATCGTGGTGGTCTAAGGATACGAGCTACATGGGGAATGAATTATGTGTCCGGCAAAGTATTAACGCGCGAGTAGGAGAGTTGAAGATTTATCATAGGCTGATATTTTGCATAGGGGATAAACTGGGCGGCATTCTGCTCCCTTTATGCCTTGGGCGGTTCAGTGGCATCAACCTCATTGCCCCTTTGAGACGTAGGATCTTTTCCATATGGTGCCTTGCAGGCTACTACTCTGCATACTTGGTCTGCAAATCTTAATTAGACGAGTTCAAAACATGGCTGCCTCCGCTTGATAGAGTTCATCAGGAATATATGTTATTCAAGCCAAACAAAACGAGCTATGCGACGGATCCGCAGTGGATGATTGGAGTCAAGTATCAGGAGGTAAGGGGTGTAGATAGGCCGGCTATTGCTTGTATTCGGAATATATATTGGCCGATAAAAAGGTAGAATATATTGGGTATTAATGCGTTAAGGCGTGTTGAGGACGTTTGATACAACCTTTTCGGTCATGTGGCAACTTCCTGCCGCGTGCTTCCTATCGCCCCGCCATGACGTAGCGGGGTAGCTGAGAAATTTGCTTGAAAGAAAATATTTTCTCCCCAAAGCCACGATACAGATATAAAGACTCCTTGCTGGCCTGGTATTACGATATTAACGGCACAGCGCGCTAGTTACAATATGGCAGGTCGACCAGAGGGCAACGCCGGTTCCGAGGTATGGAAACCCCGCGTTGGTAATCAAAATTTCCAATGCTCACTCTCAGTATAGGGAGACCGGATCGAAATCGGTCGCCTGTCACAGGAACTAAAGAAACACATCGATGCTCGACAAGAATGGCTGATTTCCACTAAAGAATTCGAACAAGCCAACCCTTTAGAGAACGAAGTCGTACTCAACCATACGGAATTCAAGGAGTTAATTCAGAAATTGGTATAGTAAACCTTCACCCTCATCTTTGGGTTGGTCTGACATTCATTAAGGCGCATAAAAGCATGGCCCAAATCCTTCTATTTCGTATGGAAGATGATAGTCCGAAGCGAATTCATGGAAAACGTGTTCTAATCTCATATCTATATCCACTTCGTATACCGACCAAGTCGAAAGTGCTTTCCGCTTATCCAGAAACACCAAACTCAACCTCTGAAGAGCTCCATGTTGGTATGTTTGTGAAATATCAAGATGAGATCTACATTGACGGGGCATTGGATTTTCTTTTGATTCGTGTTGCCGAGCCGGTAAAGAAATAGAAAGGTGCATATCAACTTTGTCTGGACCCCTCCGTATCAATATTACCCAGTAGCATCGAAAACTCCTCTGTATCAACATCACCTAGTAGCATTGAAAAGTTTTCTGTGTCAACATTACGCAGTAACATCGAAAAGCCTTCCGTATCAACATCAGATATACCCTTACGCCCCTGGTCACTTGTATCGGCTATATTTTGGAAGGCTGGTGGGGTGTGGGGATCGGAACCAGCAAATGGGTCATATTGCATACTTGTACTTGTATTGGCTCGAACTATATGCTGTTAGTATTCTATACGATATGCTTATTGATATAACATACTTATTGTTCCCTGGGGCGACTGATATGGCGCTGATATATCCAATGCCGCGGGCACTATCGTAAAGTTTGGATCCGACTCTAGTGATGTCCCTGTAGGTGGTTGCGCCATGTTCGACGAGGTAGTATATGCTCCGGGACTCCGGGAATCAGCACACTGCCGTGACGTTTGATTCTCAGGAAACAGTTGCTGCCTGGAGTCAGTCGACCCTTCAGTGACCGAGTACGATAAATCCTGAGAAATACCCGAAGTGTTTCTGGTGCACATGGTTCCTGCCTCCCCAGACCAGGCGTTGGGAATGGAGTCATCGCCTACACAAAAAGTCAGTGTGATCGCTTAACAATACCCAGTGTGTCACTCACCTACTATCCCTCTACTCAATCTTCTTCGCTGCGACTCTCGGCACTGGCCTACCGGGTGAGGCCGCTTGTTACCGTGCTGCTCTGCTGTTCGAGAGGCCTCAGGCAGGAGCGCACGGGAGCTGTGGAGTTGAGAAAGAGCTGCTGCTGCATCGGCAGCATCGTCATCTCGGGCATCGCGACACTGTAACCATCCAGAGCCCATTTCGTGCCCCCTTTCCATCACGTTCCTGTTCGATTGATGGAGCCCGTCGTTTCTAACAAATCCGGGAGAGGGTGGATACTCAGCCACTACCTGGCCTGTCTGCTCAAGGCCCGTCCACGGTGGATTGTTTGGATGGTGCTGTGGCGACTGCGAGCTGTTGGCCGACACCGACTCAGTAGGCCCTGCCTGCGATCCAGTGGAGGGCGTTGGGAGTCCTATATCCGAAGGATTGTCCCCGGTCGCCGTAAGAGGCGAGTCTGTGTCTTCAACTCCTCTTGGAGGGCTAGCTGGCCGCTCATCTGGATCCAGAATGTCATCGATCCATCCAACGTCATCCGCCCCATCGCTCCCCTCTCCGGGGTGCCCACGCTGAGAGCGACGCCTGTATTCCCGAAGGATGCTAGAGTACGCTGGTTTTAGAATATCCCTTTCTTCATATCCTTTCAAATGCCGAACATATTCGTTGACGGCTGAAATTTCAATGCCTTCGAACTTTGCTTGCCCAAAACTGCTGATGATCAGTAAAGCTAGTATTTCTGTTGACACGATCTACGTACCAGTTCGCCTTTGTGTCCTTCAGCGTAAGAATCATCCAAGGAGGCTCGATACAGCTCCATTTGAACCCAGTAACTCGCTGATCCTTTATCTTCCTATGTTTAGATTTTCTCTCCTTTTCCGGGAGGTCACCGAAACGACGACGGCTGAACTGGTTGACCGCTTCGGAGCGAAAGGTTCCACCTTCCCGTTCCTTCCAGTTGCCGCCCTGCGCATACTTCTTGCGCAGGTTGTTTTCTTTGTGCTGGAGAGCTTTGTCTAGAATGATATAATCAAACTTTTGACGCGTGCTTGTCGTATCGTCAGCGTGATTAGCGTCTTCGAAGCAAAATTCTATCAGCCCATCGTTGCCGGTGAGAAGAGGCTTCTTTGTCTTGAAGAAGCTGCTGGGTTTAGAGTGCCAGGTACGTGCCAAAGCCTTGACCTCCTCAAGGCCCTCTTCGCTTATATCCCAGCCATCTGTGAGATTCACAAGTTTATCAACCTGTTCGTCCGATAGTCCTTTAACCTGCTCGCCCGATATTCCTTTCTCGCGGAAGCCTGAGAAGAATTCTACCCTCGAGGGAGGTACCCGAGGCCGACTCCCGCGTCTTATTTCCGTTACTATCACTTTGAAAAATGCCTCTGGTGAGTTACTTATATCTTTGAGGTATGCTCCAATCTCCTATTCCACGTTAGACAAGTTTAAATCCCATGGAAGAGCTCAACATACGTCAAGTCCAAAAGAGCAAAGTGTCACCCCAAGCTCGCGGAGCTTACTCCCGATATAATCCTAAGAAATCAATTAGCTGCTATGCTTACAATCGATAATAGGGCAGACAAGGCATTCATACGTTGGTGAGAGCATCACTTTGTATCATACTCATGGCCGCAAATCGTTTGGTGGATGGGGAAGAGTAGGCGGTGGGCACAGGATTTGGACAGAGAGGATTTGTGCTATTTGTGCTGAGTAAACATCTGACATACCTGTGTCAGTTGTTTACTAAGCCTCTACGTGCGGTGACAGAGCAGGGTCTGGTCCGAGTGGGTGTGGAAAAAAAGGGCAATGGCGGCTGGGGTGTCCGCGTTGACAAGTTGATATTGTGTATTTTGTAGAGATGATGATGATGTTCTATAAGAAAGCTCACCGCCCCTTGGATATGGACACCTTTCTGCCTTTTGTCCTGCATACTCCGCTTCAGCCTGATGGTTCGCAATTTCCCGTCAATCTTTTCAGCATGTTCTTCTCCTGGCTGAAACAGTGTTGGGGTGTGAGGCCGAAGCCGCCTGAGCCGTGCACCCTTCCGCTACCCGGGTAGGTCTTACCTTCCTTCCTCGTCCAACATATTCTTCATAAACTAAGGATCACAGATCTGACGGGGATTGCCTCGACGCGAATGATGTTGAGCACGTCGAGAGAATTTATACAGTCTATAGTGGCGGCGCGCTAATCAAGGTTCAGACCAAGCTCGGTGAGAAGAAACTTGGGTGCTGCTCTCCCGAAGAGTTGCGGTGGATGCCAGGAGCCAAGGCCGCGATTGCGAAGGATGGAATAGATATTCCTCCGGGGGACTCAATCTGCCGCTACGACACTTATAGGTATGCCCTCAGGTACCCAACTTCTACTCTTGTGGCCGATTCATTGATTGCTTTTAGCCGAGAGCTTGTCGATGACTCCACAGCTGTTGACCTGGTCGAAATGTACGAGGGCATTGAACTCGTCGAAGGGGGAAGTTACTTTGTTTGGGCCGTGATCTCCAGAGGTGGAGAACGTGTTAGGGTGATTTTCCGAAGCATACGCGGGTACCTCCAATGTAAAGGGGCGATAGCCGCTATCCCGCGTCGCGAACCAGCACACGTTCGAACAATACCAGAGGATGGAGGATAGCGGACCCCGGCAGCCGCCAAGAGTGAAGGTTACGAAGAGCTACGACGAGTGGAGCTTCGATTGAGAGGAAGAAAACCCTGTTTCGTGATAAATACATTACTGTTTCTGTTTCGGTGTTATCATTTGTTTCGTGGCGTATGTCCTGGAATACTTTTCTAGTCGAGTTCGATATATGACTCGTGCCACATATGAGATGCCGTTTCCCTCACCACAGAGCTAGACGCATGTACAGTATATAAATCTCACCGAATTCCTACCCTTTCTATTCATCTTGCTCCGCACAAGCTTCTACGCGGGCGCTACTCCGTGGACCGTCCTAAATTCCCCAGATCTATCTGCAAACCCATTCTCCGAGCGCTATGGCACTCCCATTTGTATGTCTACCCGCCAGTTCTACGTGGAGTCGTCTAACTTGGGTTTAGAACCTAATCGATGGCCAGTATGAACTCCAAAGTCGGCTTGGAGACGAGATCTACACCGGCAGGCGTCGGCTCCAGCTGGGCGATGGGCTGGCCCTGTCAGGCGAGGATAGCGAGGTAATGATCAGGCTGGAGAAACCCCTCAAGGAGAAGAAATCCCTCGAGCAGGAGGTTAAGAATCTTTACTCCCTCGCTGGGGGTGTTGGCGTCCCACTGGTCGAAAGCCACGGCATCCAGGACGGCTACAGGTTCATGGTGCAGCCGCAGGCTGGCCCCACCCTAGGGATACTATTGTGGTGGTGTAGGTCATTTTCAATAAAGACAGTCCTCCTCCTTGCCGAGCAGCTTATCAGCCTTCTCGAATTTATACACTCTCAATCCCTTGTTCACTCTGCAATCCGGCCTAGCGCATTTGCAATCGGCATGGCGAAGGCTTCGAGCCAGATAACGCTAGTGGGGGCAGCCGAAATAGTGGCGATGAAAGATTATCGGGGTGCCAAAACGGACCTGGAGGCGCTCGGATATATGTTAATTTATGTGTCGCAGAGTTGCCCCGTGGAGTAAGGAGGTCAACCTTGTGGATTCCCAATACGACGATATCCTTCGGGATATGATGACAACCTCGACGGAAACTCTTTGTGAAGGTCTACCAAGTCAGTTTGCGGAGTACTTGGAGTGCGTTAGACATCCTGTCGACGGCGGTAGGCCTAAATACGACTACCTCCGTCAACTCTTCCGTACCGTGTTCGTGGAGGAAGGGTTCTCCCGTGATGGAGTCTTCGACTGGATCGTTTATAAGTATCGAAAAAATGCCGGACAAGACCTCTCTGTACCCGCCACCGGCATTATCAAGCAGGTAGGGGCCAAGCACCTCTCGGATAAGGAGTTTGAAAAGGAATTTGACTGCCTAGCTAAAC
Source organism: Trichophyton equinum CBS 127.97 (assembly GCA_000151175.1). Taxonomy (NCBI): domain Eukaryota; kingdom Fungi; phylum Ascomycota; class Eurotiomycetes; order Onygenales; family Arthrodermataceae; genus Trichophyton; species Trichophyton equinum. Next base: position 77,156 of record DS995793.1, on the reverse strand, counting down.
AACTCTGTCGAGCAGAGAAGCTGTGCGTGTCGCTTTCTAAGACGGACAAGGGCGACAGGACGCCAGAGTACTAGGCGGGGGTGACTTTTGCACACCGCACGCTCATCAAGTACTGTAATGATATTATGATTCTTTCACAGCACCCGGAGGCTCCAAACGGTCTAAAATTTCGGCCCCGGGATCTTCAGCTACAGGACAAAGTATGGATGGCGGGAATCAAACCGTGCTTAATACTGATCGAGGCTGACGCCCCACAAACATACGACCACATGAAGGGTTTCCTTCACTGGACTTTTGTTATCCTAACGGTGTTCGCGGAGAGTGCACCTCAGCATAAAGAGAAGTGGGGGAGGTATATTCGTGACCTCTCCGTGTATGGGATGAAGTACGATCGCCGTGGCCCCTGGGCTAGGGTATATAAGCGCTGGGGTGGGTCGATGTGGCAAAGGGTTGAAAGCTACTTACTACCTTCCTGGCGTATCATTTTGGTGTGTTTTCTGCTCTGGTTCCTTTACTGCCAGACTCGGGGTTTTATTGAATAATCTTCCTCCCGTTGGTGTCCAATAGCAACGAATACCTCCCACAAAATTACTCTCACGTGATTTAACGTAATTGTTTTCTCAACGCCTAATTAGTTACCTCGCTATTTACCTTAAAGTGACTTTGAGGCGTTCTATTTAAAGTGTAGTCCGTCGTTTATTTTCTACACCCTGGTTTCTGGCCTATGGCCCTGCAGGTCTACAGCATGGTAGTAGATGCTGTGTTTAATATTTGAACCAGTGTCCTGTGCGATTGCGCAATGCATTCTGGTAGACATCTGGTTGGTCGATCCAACCGCTGGCCGGCAGAGACGAAATCTTGGGGTGGCTCTTGGTTTTGTCGACGAGAATTCCTATCATCTTCCGTATCTCACTAATTTAGTCGCATCCACCAGACGAGGAGATGTTGTCTCAGGCGATCTGGGAGGCTTCAAGCCTCCCTTCCCACTCCACGTCGACATTTAATTACTTAATCGTCTCCTATCCTCAATGCGATCTATAAAGCAAGCTCACCGCTCCTCTGTCTTGGACGCCTTTCTGCCTGAATAATGGCCCACAGAATGCTGGAAGGTTCGCATCTGGTGGCCAAGGTCGCAACATGTCCCTCTGGTTTTTGCCCCCCTGGTTAAGGCTGTGTTTAGGCGAGCGGCAGGGTGCTGTGCCCTCGAATATACAATCTACGAAGTATACACTTTACCCCACCTCTTAGCTGCGTTTGACAAATACTAACGACTATAGATTGCCGTGCGAACTACTACTATCGGAATACGTATACGAGGTACGTCAACTTAAGGGGATGCAAGGTGATTATCCCCTAGTCGAAGTTAGGTGCAACGACAACACAATCAGGCATGGCCCCTGTCGGTGGATAGATTTTGCACGTATGCCGCAGGCGTGGGAGGTATACCAGAGGGATGATGGAGAGATTCTTAACCCGGGGGTCAAACCAACGATCCTCAGATACTACAAAACGGGCCAGCAGAGGCGTAGATACTGGTAGGCACCCCATTCATGCCAGATCCCCGAGCACTAAAGTCCGCTGACCTCGAGCAAAGGCGCGGTCGATTGGTTATAACGGACTTAGACACCGTGACCCGTATCGAATCCTACCAGGGGGTTATATATGGGACTGCGACGGGTGGTAGGCCCATGGTCTTAGCCGTCGCCGTCATTAGGGGGGAAAGAGTGCGAGTTGTTTTCCCAACTATTGGTACGTACATGAGCTGCAGAGCGGAAGATAACGTCTCACCCGAGGAGTGGCAGCACCTTGCAAGGTATTTGGCAGCAGAGGCGTCGGGGTTTGCCCTTAGCTGCAGTTCTTCGGCTTCCAATAGCACTCTTATCCCTCCGTGATGCTATGATACGTTTTTACATGATTTATATCCCTTGGTCACACAGTGCCAAATGTAACTATTTCGCTCATTCTCTGCCTTTTATCGTCTTTCGTTAGATTGCTGGTCTGTTCTGATGTGTATGGCTCGTTCCTTGACTCGGGTTTCCTCTGTCTTGTTTGTCGGCTCCCTCTGCTTGTATATAAACCCCAATGACTTCCTGCTTTAACACCTGTATCAAGATTAACTACACATCATGCCTGCCTACCGCGTGTCCAAGCCATGTCCTCTACTCAGGTCAAACCCCAGTGGTTTCAAGATTTTCTGGTGTACCATGGATGAGGAAGGTACTATTGTCGCAGGGAATGGAGAATTCACGTGGTATAAACGCGGAGACAAGTTATTGCCCCAAGCTATAGAGAAGATTATCTGCGGGTTGAAATTCGGGGTTGACGCAGGGTATATCATAGAAATACCAAGGTTACTATTTACTCTGATATCCTCCCCACGATGAAGACTGGCTAATAGTCTGTAGAAGCGAGAGCTCTGACTCAAGGTCGTAAGTGCTTTGTTCCACCCATATCGGCTCTCGGTTCACGCTAACTAGCTATACGAGTAGAAAGTATTTGTGGGTATCTCTGGCGGCGAAGAAGTTTGGGAGAGTCGAGGAGCAGGGTCTAAAGGAGTCGTTCCTGAGCCATGTGGGGACGAGTGGTGTAAAGGCGTTCCTGAAGTGGAAGACAGAGCAAGGGGTGAGAGGGGATTGGCCGGATAAACCTTACAAACAGCAGCATACCCACTACCTGTGTCCCGTAGAGAGAGACTTCAAGAGCCTTGTTATCAATGTTTAGAGAGAACATGAGCTCCAAAATTGATCGGTAACAAGCGCACAGTTTTCGTCTTTTGTTAGATGGGCGACTCTTGGAGCCACCCATACGGTTTCCCTCATTTGATTCTGGGCTATTTTGCCTTGGGGTCTCTGCGGGATTCATGGCCAACCTTAATTTAGCCGCTCTTATGGTAAGGCTAAATGACTTAGTTCTGCCGCTTATCTAGGACGGCGCCTCGGGCATCCGCATCAACGCATCGATGGAGAGGCCCGAGCATGTAGCACTAACTCGATGCCGACCGGCCGAGCGTCGTGGCCCACAGTATGCAGGATGGGGCTGCAATGGCTCGCAAAGACGTAAAGAGCTATGCCGGCTGTATAAGCTGCATCGGCATATCAGTGGGCGGCTCTCTTATATAACCTTTACCTACGGCCTCTCCGATATATTTTAGATACAACACCTCTTATAACTTACAGGTTAAAAGGATCGAAGGGAGTAGACTGGAATTTATGTACCGCCGACCTTATAGGTGCTAGGCTAAACGAAGGATGCCATATTTCTTAGATTCAGCCTCTGCTCCTTATTTCGGAGGGGAGCCTGAGCCTAAGCCTATAGAAAGCAAATACTATGATCTGCAGATACATTACCAGGGTATAAAAGAGCAGGACTTACTACTTCCGGTTGCGAATAGTTTGTTATATCCTTAACTAGCGTGCCGTAGGTTAGTAGCTAACTATTCTAATTTCAAGAGTGAAAGGATGCTAACACGTAATACTTTACTCTTTACTATAGTATGGCATGTTATAAGGGCTACCCTACCTAAGAACGCTATATTAGAAAGAAAGCACTAGAGGATATAATTAAGTGTATAAGTGAGTTTATATCGTTTATTACTAGCGAAGGTATATTATATCTATAGATAGAGAATTACTTAACTAGGCGCGAGACTAACTAAAATAATAAAAATTATAGCTACGGAGAAGTGTGCGGGAGATAAACGCAAGATACTTAATAGAGAAGATACCTTATTCACCTTCTTAGTACTAGGATTCGATAACTATGCAGAGGCTTTAAAAATCTACCTGGCGAGATATCGTGGGGTACGTATACCTATCTTACCCAATAGTATCGAACAACCACATTAACTATCTGCAGAGCAGAGCAACACCTCCATCCCAGTTCGACAATCCCACCGCCCCCAGTAGTTGGCAACGTTCTGGATGGGAGTGGGACAGCGCGACATACGGGGTGGGTATGCGCACCGAAACTCAACTTGCCAAGTGGCAAATAGTTTATGACAAACTCGTCTATTGGAGGCTGCGATATTTGTACCTTGGGCTCATTAACCCTGTGTTAGCGTGTCACATTTGCTTTGGTCTTGTGTTCATATTGGTATAAAAATATTCTTATCAAGTCTTATCCTTGTATCATAAGCTTCTAGTAGGAACAGGTTATCTATAAGGTGCATAACCTTCAGCGCTGATTGGACATATAACTAGTTAGTGCAGACGGTGGCTGACAAACACTTTTCCGATGACTAATAAACAAATCTCCTGTCGCGGTAATACATGCCTATAAATCCCACGACCGCCGGACTACGTAGCAGATCTATCTACCCCCTACATTAGCTCAGAACATTAGTTATACACGATGAAATTCCTAACAGAAACCTGGTACCTGCAGACGCAAGATGTCGTCATTATAAGCTCGTACGATGAAATGCGAGATGGCCCACCCAGGATTGGTACTTATATATCAGCTAGTGACATGGTTATAAAAAAAGATAACTTATTCCTCAGACCGAAATTTTACCAAACGCTTCTCTCAAGAGAAACAATAAACTTATGCCGAGATTTAGAGAACGTTTGATCTAACTGTAACAGTACTGTGCGAACGTATAATAGAGGAAACCTTGTATCGAGCTAGACGGATTAGAGATATTAGTAATGGTATATAGGCTTATTTATAGGAAATCTACACCTAGTCAGTGGTCTGCTCTATCTCCTAGAGCCTGACTATCCGATATCGTATATATTAACGGGGGCTTAAACCAGATTAGAGTAAAAAAAGCTTAACGATATCAGAGGAGATTGCAGTAAATATACTTCACACAAATCTATAGGATTCTAAATACAAACAATAGCCGGTCTATCTGCACCCCTTACCTCCTGATATTTGACTCTGCGGGTCTATCATATCTTCCCTTTTTATAAACATTAACTACCTCCTATTCGTTTATATACATTAATGCATGTCGAGCCTTGCTTATAACTATCTATTTGACAAACTATATCTTATTAAGCTAGTGGTACATTTATAACTACAATGCCCCTATAAACTAGCAGGTATCCACGTAGCTGCACATTGCTATATTAGAGGATACATCCGTGTCTCCAACCTAGCCATAGCACCCATGCATGGACTAAAGTGCAGAGGGAGATATATAATAATCAGCCAGTATTAAAACTCGTGATTTCATATTACTCAACTCGTAGCAGGAGAAAATATTGTACTATATAATCCAGCGTCTCTCAACTTCTCAATCCCTTGTTGGATAATTAAATCAATTTCTCTTAGGCCGATTACTAGAATTGTCGGATATTAAAATCAAACGATTTCTAAACCTTCACTATAGGTGTCACAAAACGCGTTTTGGTTGAGGGCAGTGGCGACTATCTAGCTCGAAATGACACAGTGAGGGCGGTATACTTATGCTACCTAGGGGACCACCAAAATCAGCAGGGCTACAGCGAAGAAAAACAGTAAGATTTCCTCCACTCCTGTATGCTAGGTGGTTACTAATCTTTAGTAGGATTATCATTCCAGGAGACTCAGATTATAAGGATTTCTGTATTGGGGAAGGAAGCGTGATTCCTGTCTGCCTGTCAGGCATGTAGAGAAAATTAAAAGGAGAACCTAGCTCATCTTTTACTTCTCTGCCCTTCTTATAAAGAAGTTAGAGACTATTTAAAGAGAGAAAAGAAGATTTAGAACTAGAATCTAAAATATATCTTTTAGATAGAGAAAGGAAAATAATAGCTTTTAAGCTATTTAAAAGAAACCTAAATAGCTACTAGAAAGTGGCTTTTAGGGGAGGATAGAAGCTAAAACTCTAAAAAATATTCTTTAAGAATTTTCTTTAGTTTTACTACTATATTTATTATTTTCTTTTTTCTTATTACTCTTAGGGGAATTCTACTTATTTTTTTATTTTCTTTTATTAAAATTATCTAGTTCTCTTTAAAGAGACTAAATTACTATATCTAAATTTCTTATTTTTAAGGATAAATTATATCTATATCTACTATATTTAAATCTAGCCACGGATTAGCTAAGTATTGGTTATTTTAGATAGTGAACTCCTTATAGTCTTTAACTATATAGGAGTATAATAAAGAATAATAATAATAATTTAGAGCTATTTCTTTAATTTTCCTCTTAATAGTAGCTAAAGAAGTATATTTATTTTTAGAAATATCTCTAGAATCTCTAGATCTAGCCCCTAATTTAGTAATAAAATCTACTTTTTTATTTTCTAAAATATTCTAATAGACTAGAATCTAGACTATTTTAATATTATAGCCTCTATTTTTTAGCTCCTTAACTATTCTAATTCTAGAAATATACCTCTTACTACTTTCTAGAAGTGATTTCTATAGTTTCTAAATAGTAGCTTAACTATTAATAAATAGCTAGAGTTTTTTATTAGAAGAATAGATAAAGAGTAGATTTATTAGAGAAAGATTTATTCTTATAGCTTTTAAGCTTTAAATAAAAGCTTACTTTATAGTAAAAAGTTCTATATTAAAAACTTCTAATTCTATCCCTAGATTCTAAAATCTATAGTTAGTAGTTCTAAAGTTATAGATTCCTACTTCTAGATAATCTATATTAAGCTTAGAGCTATTAAAATAGTAGATAATACTATCTTTATTCTTTAAGACTTTTTTAAGAGGATCTAAATACTCCTTTTTAGCTATCTTTTTTAGAGATTAGCTAATTTTAAAGTCTATTAGGTTCTCTAAACTTTGATTCTAAGGCTTAATCTAGTTCTGATTAATAGCCTCTATTTTAGAACTTAATAGAAGGTTAGCTATTTTAGAGATTATTCTAAATAAATAAGAAGGTTCTAATTTCTTCTTTTTATCTTCTATATAGTCTAACTTAGATTAATTATAAAATTTTAACTAGTCTGGATTAATTTCTAAATCCCTCTTTAGGGGGAAGGATTTTAATACTCTAGCCCTAATAGGATAGTTATCTTGAAGTTTAACTATTCTTAGAGTATAGTTTTAGCAGATTCTATCTAATCTTATCTTTATTAGTAGAATAGAAGCCTTAATTTCTATAGTATTGTAGTCGGGAACCCGCTACATACCTTTTTTTTGGCCCCTTTTGCTCGCTGCAAGGAACGAGATATATTACTGGTGGAACTGGGTGGTTGGAAATCACATAACGAAATCCGGGATGAAATTCTCCGAGACTGATATTATATAATATAATAATATTAGCTATACCTATTATATAATAGTAGTATTTGTTTCGACCCTTTTTCTCAACGATACATATAGCAGACTAGAATAGAGGAGGTCTACGGGAAGAGGTATAAAGAGAGGGAAGTTAGTATAAAAAGAGAGAGGATAGATCTATAATACACGAAACAAAGTATACTCTCTATTAGAAAGAATTTTAGTATATTTTCTTAGTATATTATTATATTATTACTTATTATTTAATAAATTAAGTCCTATACTATTTCTTATTCTTTATACTACTCTTTTAGTAATTATAATTATACTCTCTAGCTAGAGTATAAGTGTATTTATCTCGTTAAATCTTTAAGGAAGACTCCTAATACCTACCTTACCTAATATACCCTGACTAAGAGCTTAAAGGGAAAAGGTCTAAAGAAAAAGGAAGAGGACTAAGAGGACACCACGAAAGACCCTGAAAAGCTATATAGAAGATATCCATACCTATAAGCCTGTTACCACAGGATGTATACTATATGAAGAGGGAGTATTGTTCTGGTCCTTGCCTATCTTCTATCTTCACTAAGCGCCATTACTGGCTATATCCGAGTTCTCGTCTTTAGTATAAAATAGGGAGATTCTAAAGGCCCCTAAAATCTTTCTTAGAGCTTTATTTTAAAGAATTCTAAATTTTTCTAAAAGTTTCTTCTAATCTTTCTACTAGATAGAGACCTTATAGTCTACTATTAGGATAATATATACTATATATAGCTATCTTATAGCCTAAAAAGAGAGACCTCTTTTTATATTAGAAAGCCTAGAAATTTAATTTAGGACTTTCTTAGTAGCTAAAAGCTTTATCTCTATATGTTTTTTAAAGGTTAGATTATTATTAAAGAATACTCCTAACCACCTAACTAGTTTCTTAGATTTAATATTTAAACTCTTTCCTTCTATATCTATAGATATTGAATCCTACTCCTTATCTATATTTCTATAAAAGTAGATAAATTCCGTTTTATTAATATCTATTTAAATAAGAAGTTCTTTCTATCTTTCTAAGATAACCTCTAGGGCTTCCTTAAACCTCTTAGAGTTTTCTTTCTTTAATTTTAAGCTTATAATTAAACTAATATTATTAGTATAGTTAGGTAATTTTATATTTTTAAATTTTTCATAATTTTTAAATAGATTTCTAATATAGATTATAAAAAGAATGGATAATATAGAAAAGTCTTATAGTATTTCTATTTCTATATCTCTTCTATTTTAAACTTCTCTATTAAAAGTAAGCTAGATAGTTCTTTTAGATATAAAGGTAGATATCTAGAGAATAAGAGATTTAGAAAGGTTTAGTTCTTAATAAATCTTTATTAATTAATTTAGAGAAATATAATTAAATACTCCCTTAATATTAATAAAAAGAGAAGAGGTAACTAGTTTTCTTTTCTTTACTAGTTAAATATTATAAGTAAGACTTATAATAGTATTTATAGCTAAAAACTACTTCCTTCCCCCTAACTAATTAAAATAAAGAAGATCTTTACTAAAAGCTAGAAATTCTAGCCTAGTAGCTATTATTTTCTCTAAGATCTTCTCTAGATAGTTTAATAGAGAGATAACTCTATAGGATTTAGAGATAGTCGAATCTCTATTAGATTTTAAAAGAATAGCCCCTATTATCTCTCTCTAGTACTCTAGAAAATATCTATTTTAAAATAGTATCTAATAAAGCCTAAAGAACCTCTTTTTTAATATAAAGAAAACTTTTTAAATTATTAGAAAAGATATTCTATTAGGATCTAGAGCTTTTCTAGAAGAGCTTATAAAAATAGCTTCTTTAAGCTTATTTTTAGTAAATTCTAACTACTCCTATTCTTTCTTTTTATAGACTAGGTAGTCTATAGTTTCTAATCTAGATAGTAATTTAAAAAGAATCTCTATAAAAGCTTTATATTTCTCTTAAAAAGAAGTAGCTTTAATATTTAGATTATCTCTATTCTTATAGGTTAGAATAGGAAACTTTTCTAGTCTTCTTTTCTTAATATAATTAAGGGCTAGGAAGATATTCTTTCCTTTAGCCTCTTCTAGGAAGTTATTTTAATAGATTTATTTTATATTCTTAACTTTCTTAAAGTAGCTATTTCTAACTTCCTTATATTATTCTAAAGTAATTAGGCCTTTCTTATATTTAGAGTTAGCCTTTTTTATACTCTTTTAAAGTTTTTTAAAATCTTTAATTTACTAGAACTTTAATTATTCTAATATTTATTTTTTAGAGATTATATTCTCTATAGTTCTAATTAGAAGTCCTTAAATTTACTTAGCTTCCTTCTCTAGTTCTATATTAGAGTATCTTTCTCTACTCTCTTCTAGATAAAACCTAAATAGGTCTTTCTCTTAATTTTATTCTAGTTTCTCTAGAAACTTTTCCTAGTCTATATTTTATAGATTTAGCTAGTTAGAATAAATAGGGTTCTCTACTAGATTAGAACTATTAGTTTCTAGATAGAAGTATATAATTTTATAATCTAATTTAAATTCTAAAGAGTCCTCTATCTACTACCTAAATAGTTTCTCTAGGAGTAATTAAGATAGATAGATTAAATTAATAATAGATAGATTCTCTATTAATTTTAAATAGGTCGTCCTATTTTCTTTATTAATAATCTCTATATTATTTCTTTCTAGCTATAGTACTAGATTTTTAGCTCTTAAAGAGGTAAATATATTTAAATTCTAGAGTAGGTGGTAGGTATTTATATCTCCTCCTAATATATAGTTTTTAGAAGGAATAAAGTCTACTAATTCCTTTTCTATTATTCTCCCTTCCTTAGAGCCTCCTAGTAGAAGTTTATTATAGATATTTAGAAGTTGAATATCTTCTACCTCTTTATTTTTATTAATAATATCTATAATAAGTAAATTCGAGGTATTAACTATATCTAGTCTTAAATTAGCCTAGAATCTAGAGGTTTTTCTACTAAATATAGCTACCCTAAGCCTATATTTTTTATCTAATAGTAGAAGGTAATAATAGAATAGATAAGAGATTATATATTAATTATCAGAGCTTATCTAGGGTTCCTAAAATAGAATAAAATCAATCTTTTTATTAAAAGCTATATCTAATTAAATATATATAGATATATCCTTTCTAGCTATATTATTTTATAGAAAGCTTAGTTTAGAAGAATTCTAGTTATTAGTTATATTTTAATCTATTAACTAAATTTTAGGGGATTCTTAAGAGAGTGGAATCTCTACTACTTTAAGAACTAGCTTCTTTTTAGGAGTAGTAGGTTTAGGAGTAGAAAAACTAGTAGCTTTAGCTTCTCTAGCCTTTTCCTAATTTACTTCCCAATTCTTCTTATTAGAAGAAGAGCTAGATTATTTTCTAGTAGATTCCTATTTTTAGTAAAAGGAGTACTTCTCACTATCTACTATATATTTTTCTTTATAGTTAGTATATTTAAACTTAGAATAAGAATATTCTTTACTTATAGTACTATATATAGTATAAAAGTAGTATTTAATTTTATATTCTAAAGTATAGATTTAGTATCTAGAAGTTTAAAAATATCTAGTAGAGAGGTAGCTATATTTCTAATATCTATAGTATTAAATTTTAGCTCTAGATCTAAAGTTAGGGAGATATTTTGATTTATCTACTCTATATCTTTTACTAGTTCTCCAGCTCCCTACTATTAGGATAGGCCTAGGTTCTATTTTCTCTTTTAAAAAGAGAAGAGTAGAGACTCTAGATTCTATTTTTGGTTATTCTAATTTAGCTAACTATATTAGGGTCTTAGCTACAGAATTAGATAATTCCTTATTAAAGGTGGTAATTTCCTTTTTTAGTAGCTTAAGTCCTTATTCCCCTCTAAAGGGGGTTAGCTAAATCCTATAAACCACTAAATAGTGCTAATTTTTATCCTTTCTAGCTTCTAACTTTCCTTCTAAGGTAGGGTAGAATTTTAAGATAATTCTTTACTAGATATTCTTCTTTTTTAGTAGAAAGGTAGCGAAAAAACCTAGTATTATAGTTAAAAGAATATTATTACCCTTAAAGGTTTTAGATACTAAAGTTAGAACTAGTTTTAAGATATTTTTAAGATTTTTAAAGATCTAATTAATTTAATCTCTAATTTTTAGACCCTCTAATCTAGTAAGATTCTATTTTAGAGCTTTAATATAGAGTTTTCTAAAGAGATTAGGGACTAGCTGGTTTCTAGTTTTAGCCTTAGTTAGTTTAGTAGGTTTCTCTACTAACTTTAACTCTCCTAAGTTCCTCTTCTTTACTATATTAATATAGATATCTACTACCTTCTTTTCCTACTTAGAAGATTGATTCTTTTTAAGTTCTAGAATTCTCTCTTCTAGAAGCTAGACTAAGGTTTTTAGTATAGATACCTTTTTTTACTTATATTTAATAAGCTATTAAAACTAACTCTTTTATTCTTCTAAAATTTCTAAAGCTTTTTTATTTTTTTTAGTCTTTAGTTCCTATTCTATTAACTTAATAATATTTTCTAGATTATAGGTTTGACTTAGTAGAGAAGCTAGAAAATCCTATAATTAAAATCTAGAGACTTTTTCCTACTTCTAATTTCTTACTTTAGAAGGGGAGTTCTCTAGAGCTTACTTTTTTAGTTAAGTAAATACCTTTTTAGATTCTTTAGCTACTAATTTATCTTTAGCTAGAATCTTAAAAGGGTTTTTAGTTTTAAATACTAAGGGACTTTCTAGCCCCTTTTCCTCTAAAGACTACTACACTATTCCGTAGTAGTTTCTCCTCTAGCTAAATCTAGATAAGGGATAGATTTTTTCTTAAAGAAAGTTTATCTAGAATTTCGAGAAAGAAAACTTATTAGAGGAAAGGTCTAACTAGATATATTTCTTTAGATATAAGTCTATAGCTATTCTCCTTAGAGAAGTATATTCTAATAGTAGTTTTTAAGAAGAACCACTAAACTATTAGATTTTTTATAGAGAAACCTTTCTAAAACTTTTTAGATAATATTTTAGATAGAAGACTCTACTTTAAACTTCTAGAGTCTAACTTAGAGCCTAGCTAACTAGATATATTTCTAATATAGAGAGTAGATAAGGGGAGTAGATATAGATATTAATATACTTATTTTCTCTAAGAAGAATTCTAAATAAAAGAGCTAATACTTTTATATAGTATTATTTAACTATTTTTACTTTTCTTTTTAGATAAAGAATTAGAAATCTAAAATAACTACTTTAATTTATAATAAAGTAGAGATCTTTATTAAAGTATTATAGAGGCCTCTAGCTAATTATAAAAAGATACTAAAATAGATAAAAGTTATTATATTAAACTTACTCTATTTAAATTCTAATATTTCTTTATAGAAAGCTATATTTAAATAACTTCTATTCTAGATTTTTAGATAGAAGTAGATATTCTCTAAAGAAGTTTAAAGAGGTATATCTTTTCTAGAGCTAGATTTCTTTTCTAGAGTTATCTTATAGGGACTTAGTGGTTTAGTTAAACTATAGAGTATTAAGTACTAATTTTAGCTAAAATAGTGGTGGTAAAAGATTATATAAAAGGTGATTAGATAAGGGATTAGATAAAAGATTAGATAAATAGTTAGATAAGTAATTAGATAAGGGGGATAAAGAGAGAAAGAGAAAAAAGAGGGGATTATATAGTAGAGTTTAGCAAGGAATATCAAAGTTAAGAGAAAATTTTTCTTATATAAATACTACTTTTTAGGGTAGTATTCCTTAATAACGAGAGGGTTTTAGGCTCTAAAAAGCAATCAGATTGATATATTTAAGAGGCGCTTTAATTTGACCTACTTTTGGTCTTATTTGATCAAAAATTGGTGGTGTTTTGCTATTGCAGCTCAGAAATTAAAGATTTAAGGAATATCAAAGTTGAGAGAAAATTTTTCTTACACAAATACTACTTTTTGGGGTAGTATTCTTCAATAACAGGAGGTTTTTAGGCTCTAAAAAGCAATCAGATTGATATATTTAAGAGGCGCTTTAGTTTGATCTACTTTTGATCTTGTTTAACCAAAAATTGGTGGTGTTTTACTATTGTGAGTCAGAATAGACCACTATAAAAAATATTTTAGACTACTTAAATAAAGTAGGCTAAATTATAAAAGGTTATCTAAAAGAATATATAGATATAAGAAGCTATAAAATAGAAGGTTTAGAGACTTATAAAGTAGTAATAAAAGTAAAATTATAATATTAAAATAATCTAGATTTTAATTTATTAGAATATTCTAAAAAATAAAAAAGTAGACTTTACTACTAAGTTAGAGGCTAGATCTAGAGACTTTAGAGATATTTCTAAAAATAAATATACCTCTTTAGCTACTATTAAGAGGAAAATTAAAGAAATAGTTCTAGAGGAGTAGAATTAAAATCTAGAAGAAAAAAGGAAAAGAGGTTTAGGAAAAGACTATCTACCTTTTAAAACTACTCCTAAATAGTAAGCTTCTAAAGATAAATAGCCTAAGAGCCTTTAATCTACTAGAAGTTAGCTAAAATTAGATTATAGATACTTTAGATCCTATTTAAGAAAACTCTCTAGATATAACTCTTCTATCTATTAGATATATAGAGGAAATTAAAAGGAGAACCTAACTTACCTTTTATTTCTCTACCCTTCTTATAAAGAAGTTAGAGACTATTTAAAGAGAGAAAAGAAGATTTAAAATTAGAATCTAAAATATATCTTTTAGATAGAAAAAGGAAAATAATAACTCTTAAACTATTTAAAAGAAACCTAAATAGCTACTAGAAAGTGGCTTTTAGAGAAGGATAGGAGCTAAAAGCTCTAAAAGATATTTTTTAAGAATTTTCTTTAGTTTTACTACTATATTTATTATTTTTCTTTTTCTTATTACCCTTAGAGAAATTCTACTTATTTCTTTATTTTCTTTTATTAAAATTATCTAGTTCTCTTTAAAGAAACTAGATTACTATATCTAAATTTCTTATCTTTAAGGATAAATTATACCTATACCTACTATATTTAAATCTAGCCACGGATTAGCTAAGTATTGGTTATCTTAGATAGTGAACTCCTTATAGTCTTTGACTATATAAGAGTATAATAAAGAATAATAATAATAGTAATAAAAGTAAAAAGAGAAGAAATAAACTAAAACTATGGTTAAAGCCTAATATAAATAGAAATAATAGTATAAGTTAGATAAAAAAGAGGCCTAAAGGCTTATAAAAGAGGCTTAAAAGATATAGAGCTAGATAAAAGCTCCTTCTTTATCTTCTAAATTAAGTAAAAAAAAAATAATCTATTAAAGAGCCTACTTCTACTCCTTCTACTCCTTCTATTTCTAGTTATTTACCTCTATCTAAACTAAGCCGAAGTAGTTATATAATTAAACTAAATACTTATTTATTTTCCTAATCTAATAAATTTATATATAATTTAAAACTTAGCTATTATTAAATATACTATATTTATTTATTTAACTAGGTAGCTATTAAGATATTCGATCGAATAAGAGCCTAATAGAGATTTGGCGCTATTTTTGGTGGGTGGTCATCGATCAGTGGTGGTCATCCAATGGTGGATCACGTTAAGGATGTTCCAAGCGTTAACTATTCTCCCCCTGACAGAGGGTTTACCAAAACGAGGTGCTACTTGAGCGCCAATGGCGTGAATTTGATAAAAGGATGTGGGCATTTGGACCAACACATCCTACGACTGTGGTTGCACTGTGTTATGTCCAAGTGATGCTACACAGGGAAGGAAAACGCGAGGAATCCGAAGATGCTCATACGAGGATGATAGAGCTGAAGAGTGCCACGATGAAAATCCTTCTTGCGCAAAACAATTACAAGGAAGCCGAAGAGATGCAACGCGTCATAGTGGATTTGTTCAAGGAGATATATGGCGTTGAACATAAATACACGGTGACAAGTATGGCACCCTTAGCAAACCTGTTGATAAAGAAGGAGGAGCTTGATGAAGCGGAGAGCTTATTGCGCAAAACCGTCAAGTACATTGACATTGTGATCGGCCCCGAGCATAGATTTACCCAGAGCGTTTTGAATAACCTGGGTTCGGCGCTGGCTATGCAAGGGAAGCGTGCAGAGGCAAAAGAAATATTCCGCCTGACCCTGCAGAGGAAGGTCAACGCCTTACGAGTAGGCTTGGATGATCCGCAAGTCGCTGAGGCACTAAATAACCTCTACTCTTGCCTCGAAGATAACCAAACGGTAATTCTATGCAAGTCAAGCGACCCGGGGCCCAGTACCGGTTCAAACGGTCTGCAGGTGGTCATCTGCCAGCAATTATTCGCATTTTGACTGGATTTTGGCCTCAACGGAAATTCTACACTAATGGCTAATCTCCTATAATAGTTATATGAAGTCTAAGAACCAAACCCTGTCCGTTACATTCAATCATTATACAAGCCAGTTGCCGAAGTATTACCTACGTACCTGCTTCAAAACAGGCGCTTATATGCTTACCTTTCATCTACAACTCGTAACTATTCTGTACAGGTCGCTGTCTAAAAGGGGATGCAAAGATATCAATCAAGTGGGCAAACTCTTAGTCCAATTGCTACCTCATAACAAAACTATTGTATCTCGTATTGATATCACATAAATACGTTTATATAGAAGCGAATCCAGCTCAAGTTAATACCAAGCCTTTTCTCACTTGTGGCCTATGCGTATCGCTATGATGGTAGTTACTTACCAGACCATATATTATATAGCAAAACACAACTTCTTCCCAGGAATTATGGAGATGAAAGCTCATGCATGTTTGACATCTTCAACAGGACGATGGGCGTTAGCTGGAGATGTAGGCCTTTGCTCTCTCTCACTTTGCCATCGCCGTTTGTCATCGGCGTCACTCAATATGCCAGCTTTTCTACCATACCACAACCGAGATACAGATGTAGCCTCTGGAAGCCGAAGAAAGGATATACCACCCACAGTCAGACGTGGAGGACTTGGAGGGATACAGACCCGGTGGATACCACCCAACTCTTATCGGAGACACTCTCTGCGATGATCGGTACAAGATAGTCCATAAACTGGGATATGGCGGCTATTCAACTATTTGGTTTGCTCACAACCAGCACCACTAATACTATATCTCGCTGAAGATCCTCATTGCAGTAGCTTCACGGGGTAATAATAATAATAAGAGTAATATACTCCGTCTATTAGTAAAAGGTAACCCGGAGTATCCCGAACGGCGGTTTATACCAGCGCTGCTTAACCAGTTCTCCTTTAATGGGCCCAATAGACACCATCTATGCCTAGTTAGAAAGCCAGCAGGTTGTAGCATAGCTAGTTCAAAGGAGAACAGTACAAACTTCATATTTCCTAGAGATACTACGAGGTCTATTGCGGCTCAGCTCATCATGGGCCTGGACTATTTGCATGCCAACAATATATGCCATGGAGGTATGCCAAATACACATTAACTACGATTACTCCTTTGATTAGTAATTGCTAAGCCAGATAGACCTCCATCTAGGCAATTTTCTTCTTCGCGTGCCTAGCTTTGATGGTTTGAGTATGGCCGAATTATACGAACATTATGGTAGGCCGTACGAAGTTCCTACACTACTTGATGGAAAGCCTTGCGGCCCCTATGCACCATTAAATGTCGTTTATCCTATGATATAAAATATGCCTGCGAACGAGATAACAGATCTTAAGATTCTTATCTTAGACTACGGAACGTCCTTTATTATATCTAAAACGCTATCTCCAAAACTCTATATGCCGGCGCTGTACGCTCCTCCGGAAGAATTATTCAACGACTATATTATCGGCACTATAGCGGATGTATGGACTTTAGGCGTGATCCTATATAATGCCATGGGTAAACGGCCGCTATTTGAAACCTTTATATATAACCTAGACGACATTATTAGTGAGATGGTTAATACCTTAGGCCATTAATATATGCCGGTAAGATAGTATAATTCCTAGAAGAACCACTCTGAGTTCTTTAACGAGGATAGCTCTTAGATTAGTAACTTCTAGCGTATTAACACACCTGTGTTTCGTTGTCTTAATCGGCGGATATAGGATATAGGACGGGGCGAGACGCCGGAGAGCTGTTAATAGGATGTTGCTGGGGGTAAGCTCAGAGCGTTGGAGGATATGCTGAGGTCTATGATGACATTCGAGCCAGCCCAAAGAACGACAGCGAGGCAGCTTATGACGTCTGCGTATATGATAGAGTGGGCTATGCCTGCGTGGTAGAGGTAGATGCGAAGAAAGTACTCCGTAGGTACTCCGTAGAAGACAGGAGATAGTTTAGTCGATGGTTTAAGTTAGAGTGCGAGTTCGCAGGAGAAAAGAGCCTCAACCACTTACTTTTTGCCAAGAGAGAACTCGGGTTGATTATTTGATTACCTAAGCCATCGGCGCCAACCTTGCGAGTTCCAGAAATCCCGAAATTACAAACAACCAACCAACCACAGAGATAAAAGATCATCGAGAGTCCCGGATACTACGGAGTATATATATATTTATATATACAAAGAGACCAGGCTGTACTTAAGGCTGTGTACTTTCTGGAGGCCCTCTTTCCCTTACACAACAAACTAGTTTCACACTGCCGTCAGATGGCGCGCGAATGGCGCGTTACGACCACCACTGACCCCCCAAAAGGTGCATGGTATGTTCATGTGTTCATTCCCCCTGCTTGCGTGATGCATACGGCGCCAGATTCTTACCCAATGGGACTTCTGCTCAGGCCGGGAGACTGAGGAATGTGGAACGGACAGAGAGGCTGACGGAACAACCGCATTTTCCCCATGTCATGAGCCCATGCGCCAGATTTATATAATCGACTACCCACCCCACGGCGCTTTCTTGAACGAAGATACCCTACGGCTATGCCTTGCTCTATCGTAGTGGAACCATCTCGCAAACGACAGGAGCGTGAGGAAGAAGATCTCGACCGGCATCGCCCATTGAAGAGGCGGAAGGGGGCCGACCCGGCCACGTCAACGGAGTACTGGGATAATCTGTCGAAGATCTGGTTAACGAGGGACGCTCTTGAGGAGCTGGACAGACGAAACAGGGCTTCAGGCAACGTACAAATTCCTCAATATCTTCATCACCACCAACATCGCCGCAGCCGCCGGCCGCTCACCCGACAGCTACAGGCGAGTCTTAAATGTCGTGACCAGACGCTTGCACCTGATCCCCTGGTAAACTGCAAGCCCAAGATCCAGAGGGAGATCAAAAGACTCTCTAGACAAGGCGGGCCTGACCTGTCTGATCTTCGGAATGTATGTGACTCTTACAAAATACTGGCACTCTTTGGTGTTCATGCAACATGCCGGTCCCCTTAAAACTAACGTCTATGCTTCCTTAGTTCCCGGATCCTGGTATCCCTTATTATCAATCAATGAGTTCAAATATTTCCGGCCGCCAGAAGCGTCGTGCGGGGGATACTCCAGATGATAGCAACGCCAGCAGTAACAAGATTACAAAGACGACGAGTTCCACTGCCTATAACAGGAACTTCGAACAGAAGTTGACTGATTATGGCGTCTATCCTCCCTTATACAGGGACCCTGATCGTCCGAGACCGGCAAAACCCGATAACTGGCGGGAGCTCAATGAACGACTAGTACAACCCCGGGCTTCCCTCTCCCCATCAAAGTTCTCGGAGCAGGAATTCGAAGAATTTATAGAGGCTGATATCAACGCCGCTAAGGAGAAAATGATCGTGCGCTCGGCCTTTCCGATAATTGAAGGTCGCGTTGATGACAAGAAGAGTGTAGGCGGAGACTATCCTTTTGGGAACCTTGCTCATCTAACAGATGGTACTTTGGCCAAGGCAACGCCGGACCATTTCTTTGGTGCTCGCCCTGAGAAACTTGACCCGGAAATCCGCGAGGAGCTTAATGATTATATCATACCCTCAACACAAAGCTCACTTCCAATGCTTCCAAACTTCTTCCTTGAGACTAAAGGCCCTGATGGACCGCCTGCTGTGGTCACGAAGCAAGCCTGTTACCATGGTGCGTTGGGGGCTCGAGGAATGCACAAGCTGCAGTCATACAAACAGGATGAGCCTATCTATGATAATAAGGCCTATACGATAACATCAACCTACCAGGCTAGCCAACTTAAGCTCTACACAACGCATCTCACTAGTCCCAGGGAGAGTGACGGCCGTCCTGAATATATTATGACTCCACTAAGGTCTTTTGCAATGACGGATAACCCTGACACGTTTCGGCAGGGAGCAACTGCATATCGGAATGCACGAGACTGGGCAAAAGAGCAACGAGACGAGATAATGAAGTGTGCAAACGAGAGACACAGGCAGGCTCGTCCCGAACTTCCGTCTGCATCTGAGCGAGAGGAAACTTCGGAGGAAACCATCATCCCTGAGACTGCTGGTACACCAGCCACGTCTGATGAAGCTGATGCTGCGTGGAGCTTTACACGGCCAAACGATGATGACAGCGTTGAGGATCCTCAGGTTCCAAATATACAGATACATAACTAGATATAGAGTAAAAGCAGCAAAGGCCTTGATCCAACGGTTCTAGGAAGTTTTCCGTTAATGGCCTTTGCCCATCTATAGGTATGTAGGTAGTTATAACTACTATCAAGCAGCAGGCAGAGGCCTTGTATGGATTTCTTCTTTCTTTCCTCCTTTTTTTATCCCCTTGCTGTGTTACTTAATTTAGCGGCGAGTCATAAAGAGCTTTTACTCGGGGTCGTCCCTTAGTTGCCTACTTCTTGTTTCCAGCTGCCTCAGCTTCTACTCCTACTCTACAGAAGACGGCAGACTGATACCTAGACACTGTACGGAGTACTAGATGCTTCCTTCCAGCTCGCGTATTTTACTTGGTAGATGGAGGTATTGTCTCCTATCATCTCCGTCGTTGCCTGGACCAGGCTATTTCTACCAGGCTAAACTGTTATCCTCACTCAGGAGAGCTTTTCATGCCTCTAGCGCTGGACTCAGGACCGAAGAAAACCTGCTACCTCTAATACACCTAAATATGAATATATCGAAGACTGTGAAGAGCTGGAGAGGTACTCTCCCGGTGGCTACCATCCTGTGGAACTCGGTGACCAGCTCTGCAATGGACGGTACAGAGTTGTTCAAATTCTAGGAGACGGCGGCTCTTCGACGGTATGGCTTGCTTCGGACAAGATACAGCAAAAACTGGTTACCGTTAAGATAAAAAAAGCCAATTCGGACGATCAGGAAGAAGATATTATGGCTCAGCTTCATGATATGCCCTCGATCAGACGGCTGGAGGACGTATTTGTTGAGCATGGTCCGAATGGAGCTCATAGATGCCTTGTTATGGAGGCTGGATTATGTAGCCTGAGACGGGCGAGGTTGATGGCTGCCCATGAACTGTTGCATCTTCCCACGGCTCGAGCTATCATTGCGGATCTGGCGCTGATTGTTCAATCTCTACATGACAGAGGGATTGTCCATGGTGGTTAGTACTACCGCCTAGTTATGTATGTTGTCACCGACTTGCCGTACATAGATATCCACGGCGGTAATATTCTACTTCGACTTTCGGAAGATATCAGGCAGATAACAGATGCTGCAACAATAAACCAGCGATTCGGAAGTTCATTTAGGCAACCCATCGTCAGAAGAGACGGTCTGCCACTAGACGCTGGTGTCCCTACTCATGTAGTCGGGCTAGCAGGACTATCAGTTCGATCAGATGAGATCACTGACTCGCATCTGCCCATCATGCTATCAGACTTTACTTCCAGCTACCGTCCAAGCAAGACGAGACAGATATGAGATGGACTACCCGGAAGAAGAGGAGAAGAAGGCCTTTCTCGAGATGGTTGGATCGATACTTCGCTATATGCCCCCAGCGAGAGGGCGAGTATTCAGGACGTCATTGATTCTGAGTGGATGCAGAAATGGGCTCTCCCTTGCCGGCGTCCGAAGTAGTTGGATAACTATCACCTACCATACCTTGTAAAATAGCTGTCTCATGGCACCATCTCCTATCATAGCTCCCAAAGTTAACGGGCATCAACGACCTCCTTTGTGAGGATATACATACAGCCAAAAAAACAAAGAGTGTTTTGAAAGGGATGGGATTTATGTTATAGAATGGCCTCCTGACTCTCCTGATTTAAACCCGATAAAGACGCTTGGAACCTTTAAAACGGAAGATATATGAGGGAGCTTGCTTCACATGGGAGATCTCAGGTTGACTGGCCGTTTTATAAAAAAAAAATCCAGGATGCTTGGAAGTCGATCGATATGAGCACTATTGACAGACTTGTTCAATCTATGCCACGGGGACCGGCCACAGTCCAAGAAGCTAAGGGCTGGTATATTAAATATTCACTGTTTAATATGTATATTGAATAGCAGCTGTAGAGGAGAGCGTTTGGCTAAGATATTCGCGTTTTGAAAGTGTTGGAAATTTACCTTTTTGGAATGTGCCGATACTTTGCGACTCTAACTGTAGCTATGGAGCATAGCATGCCTGCCCAAATGTAGAGACATAGTGTGCGCTCATTCCTAGAGCTACTTGGGACGGTTCAGTTGGTAAGATATCACGATTTGTCCACAAGCTGATGGGGTTACTTACCTTCAATCGTCCTACCCTGGGTGACAAATATGCATGTCCTACGCTGAAAGTTTCCAATAAGCCTCCGAAATATAAATTTTTCAAAGCCGCGCAAGTCACCAATCAAATTCAAAATGATCCATTTCATGTTGCACCTATCCTGCGTACAAATGAAACTATCATCCAGATATTTTGTATCTCCGCTAGGCCACTGGCATTCCCGTTCCTCGTCGGGAGTTTGAGGCTTGGTTGGTTTTCGCTCCCACGCTCGCAATAGGTGTAAAAGGACTCGCGCCAGGTATCAAGAATGATGTCAATAGGCTGCTGGCTATAGAGAGTCAATTCTTGCAAAGACGGTTGATAGTGCAGACCGCTGCCACTGACTCCCAAGGATACCAGATCCATTTTCGTGTTTGAAAGTGCCTCCCAACCAATAGTCGGGATGAAAAGCTCAAGGCGTTCGAGGCTACGACAAGCACATATCGAATCCCAAAATATTCGTTAATGATAAAGTTTGTATGCAAATGAAGGAACCAAATAACTACGTACTAGCCAATACTAGTCCCGGAAGTGGCCCCATACCCCGCGCGCGCTCGCCCCCATAACAAAGATGGTACACTTGCAGCCCTGCTAGACGGGGGGCTATGAGTACTTGCAAGAATGGGGCCAAACCACAGCAGCGAAAAATGCCTGGCCCCCCAAGGCATAGTAATTTCTCGGAGGCTTGACGAACGTCAGGTGACATAAGCCTCTGCAAGACACAACGGAACAGCAAGAAGATGCTTCAGCGTCTAGTTGAGCACTGGGAAAGGAAGGAAATAGGTGTGAAATGGATGGATGATGATGGCTATCTAGACATACGGCTATTCCACACCTATTTATTTATGTGGGAATGAGCTGGTCGAACACCCGGTGCCTATGGAGCAGGGGGTGGCGGTGACGGCGTACCGTATATCCGAGACGCTGGCCAAACGCCTGGTCAAACACCAGCTCCAACAAAATATCTGCATTAACGTAGATCACCACTAAATGCTCAACGCCACTAAATGCTCGCCCTAACATAAGTCTATTAGCTCGTTACTACTAACAACTAATAACGAGCAAATTGATACGCAATAGTTAATAAGGCAGTAATTATAGCTACTATTAAAGATTTAAAGTTATAGATAGCTCCTAATTACTTATAAACTACTAAGAAGTAGAAACTCTACCTAATAATACTTACTAAATAATATAAAGGTCTAATAGTATCTTATTATAAAGTAGTATTTCGATATTAAAGAAAGTTAATAAATATTTAAGAAGATATTCTTCTATAGTATATTAATTAATTAGTAGCTAAAGATTTATTACTAATACTTTAAATTATTACTAATTTAGTATATAAATTAATAAAAGAGCCTATTAAGCTTAATTAAATAATATAGTTTTATAAAAAGTATTAAAGCTATATTAAATATTTTTATCTTTATATAATTAATTAATAAAGGTAGATTATAAATAATTTAGTATATTTTAAGTACTTTTATAAGCTTATAAATATTTAATTTTACCATTTTTTACTATTAAATAATAACTAACTTATTAATATTTAATAGCTTAAGTAAATAATTAATAAGTATAATATTACTCTATAAAATATCTATAATTTTAATAAGAAAGGCTTTCTACTTAATATTAGATATACTATAAAGTGGATAATACTAATTTAAGCCTTAAAATCTAAGAAGATAGATACTATCTATAATAGAAGTTATGAATTTATCTTACTACTTATAGTAATTTTAGCTAATAGAGAAGTAATCTCTTCTATACTTATTTATAAGAGAGAAAGAGATTTATAAGATATTTAATTAAATTTATATAATCTATTAAAAAAAATAATATACTTTATAACCTTACTAAATAGATAGAGTAATAATAATTATAGTCTAGAATAGTTAAAAAATATCTTTAATAAATATACTAAGGGTAAAATAAGTAGAGGAAGATACCTTCTTATTTTAGATAGCTACTTATCTTATATTAATATAAAATTTATTAATTATATAAATTATAATTATATCCTTCTTATAGTATTTCCTCTTTATTTAACCCACTATCTCTAACCCCTAGATATTAGAATATTTAGCCCTTTATCTAGGGTATATTTAAATAAAATAAATAACTTAATATAGGAGTTCTGGAGCTATCTATTTATTATAAAATATAATTTTTAGAAACTATTCTTTATTATATAATTAAAGGCTTTTATACTAGTAAATATTAAGGCTAGCTTTATAGCTACTAGTATATATCTCTTAGAGTCTTAAAGATAGTTTAAGATATTTAATACTAAGCCTATAAGGCCTATTATACTTTTAAATTAACTAATTAAGTCTACTACTCCTTTTACTATATAGGGCCTCCACTAAATAACTAAAAAAGTCTACCTTTACTAGTCTCTTATAAGTAAAGAATATATCTAAAAGATTATCTATACTAGTAAGTAATTAATCTTTAAAAATAATATTTTATAGTATAAAAATTAAGCTCTTAGCAGAGTTTTAATTATCGAGAAGTAAAGAAGGAAGAGAGGTAAAGGAATAGACCTTTTTAATAAAGAGAAAGTAGGCTAGGCCTAGTTCTTTTCTCTAAGTAAAGTAGAGTAGGTAAGGTAGTATTTAATTAATATTAAGAATAAAAAAATAAATAAAATAGCTTAAATAGAGGCTATAAAGCTATAATAAGCTATTTGAAAAAATAAATAAGCTAAAGAAATTATAGAGAAGAAGGCTATAAGGCTAGAGGCTTAAAAGTAATATTAAATTAAATATTAGATCTAGTATAAGGCTAAATACTAGTAGACTAAGTAGGTAATACTAGAATAAAAATATAAAGCTAGTAAATAGACTACTAAATAATTAGCTAAATAAATCTAGAAGGCTTAAACTAATTAACTAAGCTCTATTAAATATATCTAGCTAAAGGTATTACCTAAAAAGGACCCCCCTACCCTATCTATTCTAGAAATACTATCCTACCTATTCAAAAGTTATATAATCTATTCTAGGCGAAATATTAAGTCTAATACTTATTTATTTTTCTAATTATACTAATTTCTATATAAAATAGAACCCTACTATTATTATATAATATTTAATTTACTTTATTATTTATCTTGCTACGAATATATCGATATTTAAACGTAGGGGGGGTGGGAGCGGTGAGATTTGTTGGGGCGAGCATTTAGTGGTAGTGAGCATTTAGTGGTGATCTACGTTATTTGTTGAACGAAACAGGCTTAGATCCTTGATTATTTTGCTTAGGCCAACATCAGCCAAGCCGCCATCTCTTGGGTACATTGGGCTCACAATCAAACAACTATCTGGTATAGGGGCCGTACGAAACTCCTTGAGCGATACGCTTTATAGCATATGTATATCAGGCTTGTTGACCAGTAAAAGCTGCAGTTAGAGCACTATGACGCCGAAGTCTTAGGGTCTTTACATGTCTAGTGCAATAACGATAAGGGTTTCCATATGCATTAACATGCCGATTAGGCAAGTAGGGAGGATATGCAGTGTGCGTAGTAGGCAATTGGTAAATTGTCTTGGCACTTGGACATAACGTGTGGGCTGTTTGTTGACAAGCAATTAGGTCAGGGTGTAGATCTGGCTATACGGTTTGCTCTGGACAGTAACGTAGACGGCGTTTACGAAAGTAGTTCTGGTGAGCCCGCTTGAACTGGTGTCAGATATAAGCGAGTACGAACAATTGGTTGATAAGAGGCTGCATGGAACCGGTAATATTTATCATATTGCACAAGTGCATTTGCATCATGTTAAGAAGCACGGTTGACTGTCTACTTTCGTCTAGCTCGCTCCCAAATTGCGCAGATCCTCGAATCTTGTCTTCGCGTCTATAAGATAAATATCTAACAGTTTCATATTATACCTTCCAGCTTCATTGTCTTCAATAGGTATAGCCGGAGGTTCGTTTGCCAGCCTTTTTGTAAACCCCCGACTCAAAAGGCAGCCTAGAACCCTAGAAGACCCAATGGCTAGCATTACTTCAGTTGAGAGGTTTCCTACTTCCTTCCTGAAAGCTCGCCAGAACCTTGCCTGAAGGTCTTCATGGTCCTCGTATTGTCTCCGGCCATGTGCATGATGTAATGTACCTGAAAATTCTTGTAGGTTATATAAATTTTGTCCGAATGGGCAGATTTCCGCCTCCGCCCAGTCAATAACACCAGTCAGCCTGCCAGATTTTTCGTTGACCATGATATTAAAGAAACTAAAGTCGCGATGCAATAGGACGGTTGGTAGAAGAGAGAAAATCAACGGCAGTGTATCTAGGCATTGCCGTATGGACGGATGAAATCGTGATGGCAGGTGTTGAAGCAGAAGTCCGAGATCTCGAGAATAGCTCTGCAACAGCTGCTCCTTGGCATTTAAATCCATAGGTTGTGGTGAATTCCATGAGGCGGCAAAGAAGCTGCAGGTTATTAGCATCGACTCGAACTAATCTCGCTTGAAAGCCTCACCTAGCAAGATCCTCGATAAGAGCTCCTCGCATGGCTATGCTTTCCTCGGAGTTTTCAGCATGCTGATTTGCAAGATGGTACTCAAGATAGTTGACACCTGGAATTCTGCTGAGGGTATACACGTGGACCGGTCGGTCATTAACGTCTCCAAGATGTCCGTGATATGTTGTAAGAGGAGCTAGGTTACCATGGATCTCGTGTGCGAGAGCTGCGATCTCGAGTCGAAGCTGGAGCAGCTCTAGGCGGAACTGTACAATGAACTCAGACTGAGCGCCAGCGTAAACAGTGTAACTACAGCATCCTTGAATTGGCACTGGTGTAATTTTTCCTCCCACAAGTCTCGCAGCTTTCTCTTCACAAGCTTCTCGAGTAGCAGACGTTGATTTGAAGAGCGTATCAATAGCGCTATCGAGCGAGTACACCTCGTAGGCAGCAGACATGGATGTAGAAGCTCTGGTAGCCCGTTTCGGTGTAGAGGTTGGTGGAATAAAGCGAGCGAGCTCGACGCTCTCGATGCCTCAAATTTTTGGTGAGGTCTCGTGACTTTATTTCGTTGAGCAAGCACTAATAGCGAACCGCGCCTCCGAGATTCCCCGCCGCTTCGGGTTCGGTATAAAATGACAGTTTCTCGTAGGTTAATCAGCTGATATTGATGATAAATAGAATCGAATATCACCTGACCGGTCTAATAAAAATCGAATAATAATCAATCCAAGATTAGATAAAGGTAGAGTAAATAGCTCTTAGAAAATCGCAAGTAACTATTGTTGATACTATATCCTAGAATAATATATATATAGAGAGTATATATATTAGATACTTTTCTTAGCTTTCCTCTATAGCTAAAGTCGCCTAATATAGCTATAAAAGCTAGATAGATTAGCTCTTTATGACCTTTTATCTATCTGCCTTGATTGCCAATAGTACGGCACAGCTGACTTGTTTACTATAAGTTATCCGCCTTGTTGACCCGAAATAAGAGGGATATATATATACTGAAAGGTGGTTAATAGGGATATTCTTCTAGATTCTTTCCGATTCCCTTTCGTGCTTTATACACTAATGACACATGCTAACTAAGTAGAGCCTTAACCGCATTTAGGAGATATAACTAGATGGCCTTATTAGAAATTTCCAACGAGGTCCTAATAAGTTAGAAAAGTTAAAAGCCATATATTTTCAAATTGATAGTCGCAGCTATATATAACTTATAGTGAAAAAGTCAACTATACTGTACCGTTAAAAATAAGGCTAATAGAGGTAAGGTTATAAAGAGCTGATCTATCTAGCTTTTATAGCTATATATAGCGACTTTAGCTATAGAGAAAAGCTAAGAAGAGTCCCTAATATATTCTCTATATATATATTATTCTAAAATATAGTATTAATAATAGTTATTTATAATTTTCTAAAAGCTATTTACTCTACCTTTATCTAATCTTAGATTAATTATTATTTGATTTTTATTAGATTGGTTAGGTGATATTCAAGCTATTTATTATTAATATTAGCTAATTAGCCTACAAGTAACTATTATCTTATACTGAACCCGAAGAGAGCTTCCGATGGTAGCTAGCTTAACTAGACTAGTACTTTCCTATATAAAGAATATTAGTACTCTATTATACTTAATATATTTATTATAAGTTTCTTCTATCTATTATCTTTCTCTTAGTTCTATACCTTTGTCTTTTATGTCTTTCGTGACCCTCCTCTATTTCTATACGCCTAAGAGGCGTGCCCTACCATAGGCGTGTCCCTAACTATCCAACAATACAAACATACTATTTATTTATTTATTTATTCATAGACTGTCCCAGCCGCCCTTGTGGCAGCTATATAGCGTGCAACTATAATATAGATGCTCTTATTAGAAACTTAGCCCCTCTGGTAAGAATCATTCCAGTTCTAAAGTCATTCTTGCTAGGAGTTGCTTCTTTTCTGTTTAGGCTTACACATTTCTTTGTCCATAGTCTTCCTGTCTGTTCTGTTTCTCTGCTCCTGTCAGGCC
Source organism: Trichophyton equinum CBS 127.97 (assembly GCA_000151175.1). Taxonomy (NCBI): domain Eukaryota; kingdom Fungi; phylum Ascomycota; class Eurotiomycetes; order Onygenales; family Arthrodermataceae; genus Trichophyton; species Trichophyton equinum. Next base: position 48,863 of record DS995793.1, on the reverse strand, counting down.
TTTCCTGGCCCTCCTCTCCTTTTGTCTACTAATATTCACTTAACGCTAACTGTATTGGAGTACTGTAGACGGGACTACCTGGAACTAGCCCAGGAGCCCTGTCCTCAAGATCATCTTGGCTGCTTGTACTGACATTGACGAGCTACAGAGGATGCGCTTGATATCTATATATAGAAGTTTGCCTGCCCACATTCGGTTTCGTTTGTCCGCCCAGTTTCGGCGTGCTAGCCCGCAGACGGGGCTGGATATGGGCCCAATTGCGTGGGCCTATGGGGAACCTTTGGATGCCTCTTACACATTCACTCTTGCGCATATTTACTCTCTGGAGAATTTCTGAAGGCTGGAACTAGTAAGTTGACAAGGATTTTACACAGTATCAATATTATATATAGGTAGTAAATACGAGAAAAGTAGATAATATAAATAGGAATAAATTTATAATTAGAACCTTTTAGTACCAGAAGCAGAGTAACTCTAAAAAACTCATTTTTTAGTTACTACCCTAGCTATTTCTAGGCTTTTGGTCACCCCGCGCCATGTTATTAGATTAGTGCTACTTCCCGGGTTTTGATTATATCTTGTGCTCTCTAGCCTACACTACCTCGTAATTACTAGCCTTAACAAATAACCCTCCTTTAGTAACACGTTTTTGCCGTAGCCTTACTTTTTCCCGTCTCTCTTTTCTTCTATAGCGCTATTCCTAGCACTCTCTTTTCTTTGCTTGTATATCTTAGCTCGCGCGCTTCTAGTACTCTACCTTACGGCCGCTCTCATCCGCCGTATCTAAATCCTACTACTTACCCTAATAGGTTCTACTTATGGAAGCATCCTCTTCGGCTAATAATAGTAGGATATCTGGAATATTACTTATAGTAGGCTCCTCTAGTCGACTTATAGTAGGTTAGAAAACCTTTCTAAAGAATACAAGATATATATAGTATCGGATAAATAGGCCTATAATAGACTCAGTTATATTCCCTTTATCGGTATAAAGATGATTAAAAAAGAGATATAGGCTATCTTATCTCTAGTATCTTACTAAAGACTACCTATATCAAGCCTTAACTTTATTAATACTATCGGCGACTAGCTTATTGGATACTTTAGTATCGTAAGTTTGTACTTCCTAAAAAAACTTAGTGATCTAATTAACTAAGTAGTCAAACTTCTCTAGAGGATATTAGTATTAGCCTAGTTTTCGAGCTTTAAGTAGAGCGTTCCGGGCAATAAGCCTATTAGGGTGGCTCTTGAGTAATATTTTTATCTAGGGGGACTCGAAGCCAAGATTACACGTAAGAGTCACTAGTGTAGGCAAACTTATAATAGCAAAACAGCACCAATTTTTGGTTAAACAAGATTAAAAGTAGATTAAATTAAAGCGCCTCTTAAATATATTAATCTGATTGCTTTTTAGAGTCTAAAACCCTTCTATTATTAAGGAATACTACCCTAAAAAGTAGTATTTATATAAGAAAAATTTTCTCTTAACTTTAGTATTCCTTACTAAGCCTTATTATATAATCTCTCCTTTTTTCTCTCTCTTCTCTTTATCTTTCTTATTTAATTATTTATCTAACTATTTACCTAATTTCTTATCTAATTCTTTATTTAATCACCTTTTTTATATAATCTTTTACTACTACTATCTTAGCTAAAATCAGTACTTAATACCCTATAGTTTAACTAAGCTACTAAATCCCTATAAGATAACTCTAGAAAAGAAATCTAGCTCTAGAAAAGATATATCTCTTTAGACTTCTTTAAAGAATATCTACTTCTATTTAAAAATCTAGAATAGAAGTTATTTAAATATAGCTTTCTATAAAGAAATATTAGAATTTAAATAAAGTAAGATTAATATAATAACTTTTATTTATTCTAGTATCTTCTTATAATTAGTTAGAGGCCTCTATAATATTTTAATAGGGACTTCTACTTTATTATAAACTAAAGTAGTTATTTTAAATTTCTAATTTTCTATTTAAAAAAAAAAGTAAAAATAGTTAAATACTACTATATAAAAGTATTAGCTCTTTTATCTAGAATTCTTTTTAGAGAAAATAGATATATTAGTATCTATATCTACTCCCCTTATCTACTCTCTATATTAGAAATATATCTAGTTAGCTAGGCTCTAAGTTAGACTCTAGAAGTTTAAAATAGAGTCTTCTATCTAGAATATTATTTAAAAGATTTTAGAAAGGTTTTTCTATAAAAAACCTAATAATTTAGTAATTCTCCTTAAAAATTACTACTAGAATATACTTTTCTAAGGAGAATAGCTATAGACTTATATCTAAAGAGATATATCTAGTTAGATCTATCCTTTAATAAATTTTCTTTCTTAAAGTTCTAGGTAAACTTTCTTTAAGGAAAAACCTATCTATTATCTAGATTTAGCTAGAAGAGAGACTATTAGGGAATAGTATAGTAGTCTCTAGAGGAAAAGAGGTTAGAAAGCCCTTTAGTACTTAAAACTAGAAACTCTTTTAAGATTCTAGCTAAAGATAAGTTAGTAGTTAAAGAATCTAAAAAAGTATTTATTTAGCTAATTATTATTATTATTCTTTATTATACTTCTATATAGTCAAAGACTATAAAGAGTTCATTATCTAAAGTAACCAATACTTAGCTAATCCGTGGCTAGATTTAAATATAGTAGGTGTAGGTATAATTTATTCTTAAAGATAAGAAATTTAGATATAATAATCTAGTCTCTTTAAAGAGAACTAGATAATTTTAATAAAAGAAAATGAAGAAATGAGTAGAATTCCCCTAAGAATAATAAGAAAAAGGAATATAATAAATATAGTAGTAAAACTAAAGAAAATTCTTAAAGAATATCTTTTAAAACTCTTAGCTTCTATCCTCCCCTAAAAGCCACTTTCTAGTAGCTATTTAGGTTTCTTTTAAATAGCTTAAAAGCTATTATTTTTTTTTCTCTATCTAAAAAATATATTTTAGATTCTAGTTCTGAATCTTCTTTTCTCTCTTTAAACGGTCTCTAACTTCTTTATAAGAAGGGTAGAGAAGTAAAAGGTAAGCTAGGTTCTCCTTTTAATTTCCTCTATATACTTAATAGGTAGAAGAGTTATATCTAGGAAGTCTTCTTAGGTAGAATCTAAAGTATCTATAACCTAATTTTAGCTAACTTCTAGTAGATTAAAGGCTCTTAGGCTATTTATCTTTAGAAGCCTACTATTTAGGAGTAGTTTTAAAAGATAGATAGTCTTTTCTTAGACCTCTTTTCCTCTTTTCTTCTAGATCTTGATTCTACTCCTCTAGAGCTATTTCTTTAATTTTCCTCTTAATAGTATCTAAAGAGGTATATTTATTTTTAGAAATATCTCTAGAGTCTCTAGATTTAGCCCCTAATTTAGTAGCAAAGTCTACTTTTTTATTTTCTAGAATATTCTAATAGGCTAGAATCTAGGCTATTTTAATATTATAGCCTCTATCTTTTAGCTCCTTAGTTATTCTTCTAATTTTAGAGATATACCTCTTACCGCCTTCTAGAAGTGATTTCTATAGTCTCTAAATAGTAGCTTAACTATTAATAAATAGCTAGAGTTCTTTATTAGAAAAATAAGTAAAGAGTAGGTTTATTAAAGAAAGATTTCTCCTTATAGCTTTTAAGTCTTGAATAAAGGCCTACTTTATAGCAAAGAGTTCTATATTAAAAACTTCTAATTCTATCCCTAGATTCCAAGATCTATAGTTAGTAGTCCTAAAGTTATAGATTCCTACTTCTAGATAATCTATATTAAGCTTAGAGCTATCAGAATAGTAGATAATACTATTTTTATTCTTTAAAACTTCTTTAAGAAGATCTAGATACTCCCTTTTAGCTATCTCTTTTGGAGATTAGCTGATTTTAAAGTCTATTAGGTTCTCTAGACTTTGATTCTAAGGCTTAATCTAGTTCTAATTAATAGCCTCTATTTTAGAACTTGATAGAAGGTTAGCTATTTTAAAGGTTATTCTAAATAGCTAAGAAGATTCTAATTTCTCCTTTTTACCTTCTATATAGTTTAACTTAGATTAATTATAAAATTTTAACTAGTCTAGGTTAATTCCTAAATCTCTTTCTAGAGAGAAGGATTTTAATACCCTAGCCCTAATAGGATGGTTATCTTAAAGTTTAACTATTCTTAGAGTATAGTTTTGGCAGATTCTATCTAATCTTATCTTTATTAGTAGAATAGAAGCCTTAATTTCTATAGCGTAGGATAGAGAGGTCCTAAAGGCCTCTAGAATCTTTCTTAGAGCTTTATTCTATAGAATTCTAAATTTTTCCAGAAGTTCCTTCTAACCTCTCCACTAGATAGGGACCCTATAGTCCGCTATTAAGATAATATATACTATATATAGCTATCTTATAGCTTAAAAAGAGAGACCTCTTTCTATATTAGAAAGCCTAGAAATTTGATTTAAGACTTTCTTAGTAGCTAGAAGCTTTATCTCTATATATTTTTTAAAGGTTAGGTTATTATTAAAGAATACTCCTAACTACCTAACTAGTTTCTTAGGTTTAATATTTAGACTCTTTCCTTTTATATCTATAGATATTAAATCCTGCTCCTTATCTATATTTCTATAGAAGTGGATAAATTCCGTCTTATTAATATCTATTTGAATAAGAAGTTCTTTCTACCTTTCTAAGATAACCTCTAGGGCCTTTTTAAGCCTCTTAGAGTTTTCTTTCTTTAATTTTAAGCTTATAATTAAGCTAATATCATTAGTATAACTAGGTAGTCTTATATCTCTAAGTTTTTTATAATCTTTAAATAGATTTCTAATATAGATTATAAAAAGAATAGGTAATATAGGAGAGCCTTGTAGTATTCCTATCTCTATATCTCTTCTATCTTAAACTTCTCTATTAAAAGTAAGTTAGATAGTTCTTTTAGATATAAAGGTAGATATTTAGAGAATAAGAGATTTAGGAAAGCCTAGTTCTTAATAAATCTTTATTAATTAATTTAGAGAAATCTAATTAAATGCTCCCTTAATATTAATAAAAAGAGAAGAGGTAACTAGTTTTCTTTTCTTTACTAGTTAGAAGGTGGTGAGAGGTATGTCTCTAGGATTAGAAGAATAGCTAAAGAGCTAAAAGATAGAGACTATCAGATAAAGATAGTCTGGGTTCCAGCTTACCAGAATATTCTAGGTAATGAAAAAGCAGACTTTGCTACTAAGTTAGGGGCTAAATCTAGAGACTCTAGGGATATTCTTAAGAATAAATATACCTCTTTAGCAACTATTAAGAGGCGTATTAAGGAAATAGCCCTAGAGGAATAGAATCAAGATCTAGAAGAAAAGAGGAAATGAGGCCTAGAAAAGGACTATCTCCCCTTTTAAACTACCCCTAAGTAGTAACCTTCTAAAGATAACTAGCCTAAGAAGCTTTGGTTAACTAGAAGTCAGCTTAAACTAGATCATAGATACTTTAGATCCTACCTAAGAAAACTCCCTAGATATAACTCTCAAGCCTATTAGGCCTATGAGGGAAATCAGAAGGAGACCCTAGTACATCTTTTACTTCTCTGCTCTAACTATAAAGAGCCTAGGGAATAGTTAAAAAGAGAAAAGAAGATTCGAGAATAGAATCTAAAATATATCTTTCAAATAGAGAAAGGGAAATAATGGCTTCTAAGCTATTTAATAGAAATAAAGATAGCTACTAGAAAGTGGCTTCTAGGAGAAAATAAGAGTTAAAAGACTCTAAAGATATTCTTTACTTATTTCTTTTCTATTTAACTT